>JACXIT010000099.1:5965990-5984925 GCA_014737525.1 Bombus difficillimus
TAAAAAAAAAAAAAAAAAAAAGACCTCGTAGCAATGATACAAACGCCCTTGCTGCTGCAACTGGCACTAACGTTTCCATAATCGCATACATAACAAAAAAGGCAATTGCTTGCACACGATTATATGTATAATGTATAAGCACCAAGACTATTTTTTACACATCGTGTCGGATCTGTCTAACATAACAACGCCCGTTTTGCCGATCTATAATCCGTTTTCCCGTTGCTACACTTTTGTCTGTGGTTTCATTTGATCTTTTTTATAACCCCGATTTTTAATCGCTGTTGGTTGGTACCCCGAATCTAACAAAACGAAGCAAAGAACTGTGTTTGTTGCAACAAGAAATTGGGGTGCGGAGTGTCTAACGTGTGTTCGCACGATTTCCAACTGTATTTTCTTGGCTCAACGACAAAAAAGGGACAAATCTTCAAGATACATCTCTGTCTTCTTTTTTTTTTCTATTTTTTTTTCTTTTTTTTTTTTCTTTGTATTTTTCAAGTAATATCGACTGTCGGATAATCGCACCTGCTTTTCGTATGCTTGTCGGGAAGATATCTACTGATAACGGAGAATTTTAAACGTAGACTTGCTGAATATAATTTACGCTACACCTATAGGGTGTACTCTTGAACTCTTGAAAGAGATCTAAAGTTTCAGTAGATACCGACTTACTTCTCTCGATATTCGGACTCGTTTCACGATTTTTCCTATATAGAAAGTAACTTTAAACACACGTAACTCGATTTATTAATGATTGGGTGATTCGTTCGTAATTTCGCGATCACGTATCGTACGATATATATCCGCGGTATATTTACGCGGGATAGCGAAGAGGGAAATTTCATTTCAGCGAGATATGGCGCGAGTTTGTATCTCGAGAGAAGGTAAGGCGACCCGGAAAGGGGGATCGATTGGCAAAAATGCACTGACGGCCGCGCGTTTTCAAGCGCATTGTTACAAGCACAGTTCGCACGGTCTTGCACCTGTAATAATATCGTTACGATTGATCAGTCGTCTGTTCCTTGGTCTCTTCTACTCTCCATCACCTAACGATTTGGCTGATACACGAATTTCGTCGACGAACCGTCCATCTTCGCGAAACGCAATTCGCGATTGACTACGCTAGAGTTCAGTTTATGCGACTTTGTTACAGTTCTTCGAAAAATATGCTTGTCTGTTCGATTTCGCTAGAGAATTTCGTTGCTCCGAGGAAGATGTACGGTTCGGTGGACTGCTAGGGTGGTCGGCTGTTTGCTCTCGAACACAAGCTGAATCCAAGTTCGTCCCGTTTAAATTCACTTAGATCTTTTTTCTTTCTCTCTTGATGCAGATGAAACGAAATTCATAGAAGGCGACAGAGAGTGAGAGAGACATCGAATCAGACTTCACGCAAAAAGAGTACGCAATTAGAGAGTGAAAGAAAAAAAAAAAATTGAGAGATCAAGTAAGGAGCATCGCGGAAAGAAAGGAAAAAACGAGAATCGCGCGACCTGGCTAAAGTAAACGAGAGATTAAAAGAAAAAAAAAAAGCCACACGGCTGGTGCGTGTCCACTGATCTCAGCCTTATGTGCTTTCTGTTGTGTTCACAGTGACGCGCCGTGCCAACGAAAAATCCAATTGCGATCGTAGATTCGTCATCGAGCTCGACGTGTGCTGGCTTTACGCGAACGCGTGAATCCGCTTGCGTTTCACGAGAGATTGGAGGAATGCGTGAAGTATGTTTGAGAGAGATTCGCGAACGATGTTCGAGATTAGAAATCGACGAGCCGTTCAGGATGTATCATCCTTCGTTGCAACAAGCACAGGTCTCTTTCCCTTGAACGGTCGTGACGACGAGTTTCGATAAGAGACGGACGAAATTTCGAACAAACTGATTCGCATAGAATCGTGACATCGACTCGTAGATAGTGCAATATACTCATAATTATTATATAAATACATTTATACGCGTTCTTTCTCTTTTTTTTTTTTTTTTCTTTTTGTTGTTGTTGATATTATTCCTGGCGCTTGATTTTTCGAGCCTTTCTCACGTATCGTGTCGTTTTTGTCGTCTCGCTCGAAGCCGGGAACCGACGATTAACGAATCAACTGGAAATGAGATATTTTTAAAGCGACGAATTTTTATCGAACTTTGTTCGTTCGTTGTTCTGCCTGAGACGTTTTCACAGCGACGTTCTCGCCTTCGAGCTCGTTTCTAGATTTAGACTTTGCCGAACGTGCAATAAAACTTCTGTAGCAGGCCTTCTTTGAGCGAGAAAAGCACGAGGTAGCTCGTTTATAGGTAGGTTACTGAATTGGTGGCAGCAAGTAGCGAATTAATCCGAGCCAATCGTATCGGTGGAACACGGTCGATCAAAGAACGAACGTTTCGTCGCGCCTTTTACATTTTATTTCGCTAACAGTTCGCTGTATTTAACCGATAACGATGGTTCCGAAGGGATTAACGAATCGATGTTTGAAACTAGGCAGCTTATGATGTCCCAGAAATACGGGGAAGTAGACTGCAAGCATATCGTAAACGCGTATTGTCACGTTACTTTTAAAACAAATCGTCCCCTTTCGCAGTTTTTCGTGCGCGATCAACCACGCCTGTTTGTTGCGCATAATAGCACGAGATCAGGCGAACGAGTACGATCTCTGTCCGTGCTACAGCTACTTATAGACTATCTGTGCTATGCAGATACATCCTCGAAGAACGCACCATGCGGTTTCTTGTCGCTCTCGTATGGCTTTCGATACTTAATCTTACAGTTAGAATATCTTCTACAGAGTTTCGCATCGCACTGCAATGTATTCGTTACATATACACGTACACGTTTAAGAATACACGACACACATACGCTGACTTACAAAGTGATATACAAAGAATTACGCAGATCGGAGAATTCTTTACGGATGGATAATTCCTCGAGAGACATCTTCGTGGCATGCATGGCTGCATGTAGAATTACAGTTTATACGTTTATACTGGTCTTACACAGTAGTACGTGTGTGCGTTTATCATTACTTCTACATATTCTATTATTATTTTTTTTGTTGTTGTTTTTTCTTTTTTTTTTTTTTTTTTTTTTTTTTTTTTTTTTTTTTTTTTTTTTTTTTTTTTTTTTTTTTTTTTTTTTTTTTTTTTGTTTTTTGCGGGACGATTGGCTGGGGTTTTCTGGGTGAATAGATAAAAGGCGAAAGGAGATGAGAGAGCGTGAAAGAGGGCGGATGTCAAAGATTTCATATTTAGTTCATTTGCAGAGTTATACATTTTTCGCGTAGATAGTAGAATAGGCGCCGGTTTGTTGCATTGGCAAATTAGAGTGAAAGGATTTCCTAGTTTTGCTGTTTGTTCCTTTGTTCGCAATCATCATCTCGATCATTAGAATCTTTCGTGTTATGTAGCAAATCCTTTCGTGCTCGTAACGGGAGTCGAACGTATTCTTTTTTATGAAAAAAAAATAAAAATAAAATAAATAAATAAATAAATAAATAAATAAATAAGGAAAGAAAAGAGAAAAGACAGTTGTTTAAAAAAAAAAAAAAAAGAAAAGAAAAAAAGAAGGACGTTGCGAGGCAAGAAGATAAAAATCGATATCCTGATACGAGCAGCCAATTCAAATAGCCCGCGCTTTCGTAAAATTCCATATAATTTGTATATCATGGTTATTCGAGAAACGTCTGTCTGTGCTGACAAAAAAATGCGTAAAGTTGTGAAACGAAGGCGATGCTTAGTGACCAATGACACGCAATTTTGTCGCCACCTGCAGGGAATAAAGACAGAGAGCTAAAAATCAATTGAAAAAAAAAAAATCGAAAAAAAATGACGCAGGGAAAAACACTAGCCGGTGGGCCCGGCGCGGCAGGATGGATGCAACAACGCGAAGCGGTGCCGGAATTTCCGCCACTCCACGATTCAGCGGACTCTGATTCCGACCGAGAAAATGAAAAACGACCGCGCGTCTAAAATTACTTTTGGGATGAGCGACCTAGTATGGTAACGAAACTAATAAAACAAAATACATGCAAAATAAAAAAAAACGCAGCAACAAAATTGAGAGAGAAAAAAGAGAAAAAAGCATAGAGTAGAGTGTATGTCAGAGAAAGAGGAAAAAAAAAGAGCAGACGTACCGCTACCGGACAACCAGGAACCACGTCGTCACCCACTACCGACACGCACACGCTCTCGTCGGCACACAGCCACACACACCAACATACGTATACACATTTGCGATAACGCGCACCTCCGAGCCACACACAAGGAAATAATGTTCGTTGGTGTTCCTACGATTAATAATAACATTAGTTTCCGGTTTTGAAACATTTTTCTCTTTTTCCGTCAAGAGAGAAGGCCAAACGCACCGAAGGATGCGACGATATTAATTAGTCTATCGCGAATTAATCCGTAGTACACATTTAGCAATTTCTCGAGATAAATACGACCATTGGAAGTTATTCGATTATTCGCGCATCGAACAGGAACAATTTCATACGCGCGTTCGCATCTTCTTTGCTTCTGCCCTTCGATCTTGATACCTTAATCTTGCCTTATCGAGTGACTGTGCACGGGCATCAACGTCACCTATTTACAGAGGATTTAAAGAGCGAAACGTGTAAGAGGAATTAAAAACGAAAAGGCGGGTAGAAAGAAAGAGAGAAAGAAAGAGAGAGAGAGAGAGAGCGCGCGCGAGAGAGCGAGAGAGAGAGAGAGAGAGAGAGAGAGAGAGAGTGCGAGAGTACGAGAGAGTGGAAAGGACGGCGAACGATAAGAATCCGTAGGGCAATGTGCTCTTAAGAAACGTAGATTCGCTTCTATTAAGACAATACGGCAGCGTACAGACGCCTAGCTAAGGAGAGAGAGGGAGAGAGCGTATACAATCGACTAATTGTTTTATTTTTTTACGTATGCTACATACACGCATACGTAGATGGACGTAGCTTGTACAGATATTTTTATTCTTATGATCGCCCCTATCCCGACACCCTACGATCGATCGGAGGATTTGATTTTAAATATTTAACTTTGTCTTTGTAATCATTTTTACCCTCGTGTATTGTATATCTCCCCCTAGCGTAATTTTTTGCTGGGTAAGGATTTAAGAGAATAATATTTTGAACGTATATAAAGAAATATATATATATATCGTATCTTTTTTTTTCTTCCTCGTTTCTCGACGAGACGGACATTTATAAAAAAAATTTGCGATCTGTCGCGAAGCAGCTTCCAGCTAGATCTTTGGTGTAATTCTTTTCAAATCTAATCCCAGCAGTATCCCGAGTATCGTCTAATGCTAGCGAATGTTTCTTACGTTCGATTATGGTTTAAGTTCCGAGTTTTAAGTTTAGCTTCGAATTATACTTTTACAGCGATACGTTGACGATGTTTGCGTGCTGATTTGTTCAATTTCGTTCGAATGCGAGGACACCAGTTGCTGTTTCCGTACCAAGAAACTGATCACGATAATTGTAATAATTTTCCAGCATTATTATTTATTTACTGAAATTTGAGTACGCGCATGTGTTTCATAGGTATATAAGAAGACGATTTGTCGGTGTCCTCGCTGTACAAAGCTTAGTATCGTACACTTTGTTACGTTGAAAAATTGTGTGCATGATTGTACCTATGAGCGAACCGAAAAACTCGATCCGTTTTTCTACATTTCTTTTTCCCTTTTTTTCTTCTTTTTTTTCTGTAAAACAACGATTCAGCACGAGATCTTATTAAAATTTGTTCCCTTTATCTCTTTTGTTCTGTTTCGTTGATTTCAACAGCCGACACACGTACAGAGACACAGGTGTCGAATCCAGAATTCGAACTCCGCCATTTGATTGGTAGTCGCGAAGCGCCAAACTTTCGACCACCCTTCTCGACCAAACTTGTTCATTCGGCTTCGATCACGCAACTTTTTGCAAATAAAAGTATATTTTCTAGCGAAGAAAAACGTCGTCGTTTACGTGATTGCTAATCGGCCAATTGGCTAATCCGTCGGTGCGTAGAGAAACGAATCGAAGTCGGATTTTTTTTATCGATACTACTGCGCTTCTTCCGGTCGAACGGAAATGTAGGTTTTGAAAGCGGCGCGAGAAAACGCGATTTAACTGGATTCGACATTTAAAATATACGATTGCGCCTGTCTATCCTTAGTTGGTCGTACGTACGTAGGTACATATGTATTGTGTATACGTATACATGTGTATAAAAATATATATTCTATACTTTCGTATCTGTATAACTCCGTATGTCACCATTACGGTGGTAAATTCCTACGATAAACTGGGCAGAAACGTAAAGATTGCGTTCCGACCAAGTTTTCCTTCGACCGTATGCGTGCATGAATCTGAATAGTCGCAGGAAAAAGATATTTCGGATAAATTGTAGTTGGTGCAATAACGTTACGAATTATCTTCGTCGCTTTATTTCTTCGATCGTTTCAACAAGTGGACACGATCGATTATATTTTGACACTCAATTTAACTTAGTGACTAAAAAGACGAATCGTGAGAAATTGTTAATAGAGCTTTTTCACGCGACTGTGTGATCACGCTCGCGTACACGGCCGGTACTGTTTGCTTTCAGGAGCTGTCGCCTTGAAATACTTAGAGGAATCGCAAGAAGATGCGCGAAACAGACAATTACGAGAATGAAATTAAGATGTAGAAACGCATATGTATAAGATGTATCGTGAAAATGCTAGCGCAATCCGATCACCTCACTATCTGTGATCCGAGGCTCGTCGTTAACACGGCGAGTAATACGAACTAAAAATCGATATTAAGCTATTAATGTTATGTAATACAGATTCTCTAAGCGAGAAGCGTTCACGTTCCTAAGCGACGCGCATAAAGAAAGTCGCACCAGAATTCGACGAACGAACGATACGTTGTCGAGCTTTGGTTTACGATCGACGGCCAACGAACAACACACCATCGCGATACGACAAGTTCACCTAACAATCGCAATATACGTCATAGGATTAAGCAAAAGGGTTGGTTGTTTGTGCTTGCGAAAGAACGAAGCGGCCAGAAACGGCAGATACCCGTTCCTAGTCGGTTTATCGTCCTTTACCTTTCTCGCTTCTTCGACTTGTACGACAACTGCTTTTTTCCTCCTCTTTTTCTTCCACTCCATCGTTTCCTCTTTTTGTTCCACGCTGTTTCGCGAAGATCAAGCGTGAACGCTTCTATGCATCGACGCCACCTTTCTCCCTCTCAGCGAGACTCATCGAGCGAAGATGGTCGAAATGAAGAGACAGTGAACGGAAAAGGGATGAACGTATAGAAACGTGATGAGCAAGCAGATAAAAAAGTACGATCGGGAAACAGAATAGAAACGAAGCAATGGTCCCGCGACACAACACTAATGTATACGATTTTTCAACATGAAAATATTATATATTGTAGCTATACATATAGAGGTATATAAAAGAGAATAGTCCATAGGCAAAAATGTAATAGCTAAGTACATCATTGTAACGACGACGCTAATTAGTAAAACGAGATTTATTTTATTATTATCATGGTCGCTGTTGTTTATTATTATAATTAATATTATTATTATTATTATTACTATTATTATTATTATTATTATTATTGTAATTATTATTATTAATCATCACTATTACTACTAACACTTACTACTACGACTACTACTACCAATACTACTACCGCTACTACTACCAATACTACTACCAATACTACTACCAATACTACTGTAACTACTACTACGACTACTACTATCGATACTACTACTACTACTACTATCGATACTACTACTACCACCGCCGCCATGACTGATAATACTGCTGCTGCTGCTACCATTACTAACTCAATTACTACCAATACTGTTACGGACGTTGCTGCTGCTACTATTATTACTACCATTTCTACTGTTACTACTATTAATACTGATACTACCACTACTACCATTACTACTACTACCACTATTGCTACGACTACTTCTGTTACTACTTCTACTACTACTAACATGTCTGAATCTGTCATTGTTAAGACTAGTGCTGATGCTGCTGATACGATTGACCCTGACATTGATGCTATTACTACTATTGTTACTGAAACTGTTATTAATACAAATGTTCGTGATGCTTATGTTCAGACTACAACGTCTGTTTGCGCTACTCAGAATGATCATGATAATAGGGGTATACCTGCTGCTGCTACTACTACTACTGTTATGAAGTTTCCTGTTGTTGCTACTACTAATACTACTACTGTTATTCATACGACTGTTCCTGCTAGTATTACTACTGTGACTGATCCAGCTGCTACTACTAATACTACGAAAGTTCCTCCCGCTGATACTATTTGTACTTCGACTGTTCCTTCTTCTAATTCTACTAAAACTACTACAACTGTTCCCGCTACTACTCCTGTTAGAACTATTACTGAATTTGTGACTGCTCCTGGTTCTGCTACTATTAATACTACTACTGTGACTCCTACTATTAATATTATTACCAATACTACTACTAACATTATTCCTGCTGTTACTGTTACCGCTGCCATTGATGCTCCTACTACTGCCGCCGTTGCTTTCGCTAATGCTGTTGTCGCAGCCGTTTGCAATTGCTGCCGCAAATGCTGCAAGTGCACCTGCTGCCACTACCACTAACTAGTACTACCACTATTACTACTGCTACTACTACGACTGCTGCTGCTACTACTATTACTACTGATACCACCACCACCACCACCACTGCTACTGCTACTGCTACTACTACTGCTACTACTACTGCTACTACTACTGCTACTACTGCTGCCACTACTACTGCTACTACTTCTACTTCTACTGTTACTACTACTACTACTACTTCTACTTCTACTGTTACTACTACTACTACTTCTACTTCTACTGTTACTACTACTACTACTTCTACTGCTACTGTTACTACTACTACTACTTCTACTGCTACTGTTACTACTACTACTACTGCTACTACTACTACTACTATTACTACTACTACGACTTCTACTACTACTACTACTACTACTTCTACTTCTACTGTTACTATTACTATCGCCGTTATTTTTATTATTACTAATATTATTGATATTTGTGATCTTCGCATTGTGGTGATCGCGTTCCAATTTTATTATTAGGTTCATGGATTATTTTTATTATTATTATTATTATTATTATTATTATTATTATTATTGAAATTTATTATTATGCCCAAAACGCGTTGGACGTACCTTTTGAAGACAGAAGAAAGTCGATCAACAGCTAGATAATTTTTATGGATTTATTAACTATTGATTGTCGTGATGAATTGCGGCCCGACGATTTATTACTTAGCACGTAGGAAAGAAGAAAAAAAGATATCCATTTATTGTATAAACGAAGATGAGGCGAAGATGAGAATTACGAGTATCCTGCAGAAGATTAGGTGGTTAAATTCTGTTGTTAAATAATATGTCGCTGGTGAAACTATAGACTGAAGATCGAACATTGAGAAATATTCCTCTTTAATTTATATCCTTTTCTACCCCTAACGCGATTCGTCGATTTACTATTTATTTATTTGTTAAAATTATATATATATAATTATATATTATATATACATATAATATCACATATATATATTAAAATTTAGATTCTATTACTTTGTTTACTCGAAGAACTCACAGACAAGACAGTTGCAAGGAAAAAAGAAATTTCATGTCTTCGTCTCAAAAGTCAATCTTCAGCCAATTTTTTCACCAATCATGCGACCAGTACAAGTGCGTTTGGCACAGCTAGTATACGACAAAAGAGCGCCTGAAGTTCGCCGCGAGACCGGCTTCAAGCGTTCCTTATAAGCTCTACCTAACATTTAATAAAACGAAATGAAAACGAGTCACGAATACGAGATCGATAAGACGGAGTAAAAAAAAAAAAAGAAAAAAGAAAAAAGAAAAAAAGAATAAGAAATAACGTTTAACATTTATGGATACACGATATAAGATACTATATATTCATATTCCCCGCTCCCCCTCCGCTCGATCCTTTTCTTCAATCGTCTAACTTTCGTTCAAGATAACCGGAGAAAGAAAAGGTCATCCGTAAAATTTACCGAACCGCACGCCGACGCTGGTTATTATTGCATTTACGTTTCACGTTGTCGGATGAAATTTCAACTTACTTTCCTTTCGAAGCACTTTCGAAGAGAATCGTTTTTCTATTAATAAAAGGCGAACAAAATCTCGATCATTTCAATAGCGAATCTTCAATTTTATAAAACTACTACAATTTCGTAATACGAACATTTTAAACATCGCGCTTTTTCGAAACTGATATTCCTCCTTTTTCTTTTCTCGCCAGCTTTCTTAAATATATATGCAGGAAATAAATAAATATTTTTAAAAGTTTCAAAAACGGAAAGGAAGTTGAAATCGCGTCTCGACGTGTACAACGGTATACCACAGAAATCATTGTATCGATTAAAATCATGGTAAACATAATAAAACGCTCAAAAGTAATACCGGTTCGATTTGTACAACTGTTTCACGTTATTCGTATAAAGTATTACCTTTTATATTCTTTATTCTTTTAGCTCCTTAACGCTTTCAATTATCACGAGTTCCCTACGTTTTTTTTTTTCGGTTATTTGTGTCAACTTTTTTTTAAAGAAAAGTGTTCGTTAAAGGGGGGAATTGATCAAGGTCGAATGAAACGCAAATGGAGTAAAAATTTATATTTGGAAGGTTACAAGTATATACTACTTAATTTTCATAAAAAATAAACGTTTTTACTAAGCGAAAGCTGCGGATTCGGAAGGTATCTTGTTGTTTCTACGCGTTTATCTTAATATTTCGTATAAAAGAATTTCACCAGGCGTTTGGTGCTGCCATCTGTCGAGCCCGAGATAATATACAAGAAGATGATGGAGAAAAACAATTGAACGCGCCCTCTCTGAAGTACCTGCGCTAATTTCGAAACATCGGAAACGCAGAGATCGCGTATCCGTTAAAAGTGGAAAAACTTTGAAAATTTTAATTAGCCTTCGTAATGTCTTAAGCTTAAGTGAAAAACACGAGTATCTTGAAATATTTTAACACATTATTTTATTGGTTTTTTCCTTAAAAAAAGAATGAACTTGAAATTGGTTGTTGGGTTGTTGGATTCTGGCGAGTAATGATTGGGCATTTCGAAGCGACGATACACACTAATTTGCAAATTGAACTAGCTATGTATATATATATATATATATATATATATATATATAATATTTATATATATATATATATATTTGTATATATGTATATATATATATATATATATATATATATATGTATAAGGTAGGTATCTTTTTCCTCGTTTACTGCATAATACATAAGTAATAACGCATGCTCGCGTCTTCGTTTTCATTCTTCCTCTTGCGCTCGCTTTCTTTCTTTGCACTTTCACTCACACATTCATGCTCGATACCGAACCGGTCGTTTTCGCAATTTCAAAGAATAATCGAGTTTATCCTTTCGTTAGTTTTCTCTTTAATTTCCTCATTTTTCTTCCTTCTTTCTTCCCGACATACGAGAGTTCCTCACTGGCAGATACGTTCACACGCATATAGAATACTTATTTTTCATGTAAAGAAGAGAAACGATACGAACGAATGTTCGCGTCACGACGAACACGCGAAACTGTTGCGCGTTTCTTTTTAACTACGAGAATAAATTGTTCGTCAGTGGCGAACGGCGAGAACGTTGTCGCGAATGCGCTTCTGAAGAAATACGTGTCAGCTCGATTTTTTCATCGATAAAAATGGGTCGTTTCGATCGTGAAAAAAAGAACTCGTTCCCGATCGACAAACATTGCTGAATACGGCTTCTTCGTTTCGGCTAATCGTCGCCCGTGTTCTCGACGCGACGCGAACGGTGCGCGCGAACAATGAAACACGTATAAAGGTACAATCTGCGCTCGACTGCATTCTCTGAGAAAAACAAGCGTTCCTTTGCATTTTCACATATGCGTTCATCTATGTGTGTATATATATATACACACACGCATACACACACACGCACGCACGCACGCACGCACGCATATACGTATATGTATAATATACAGTAAGTTTACAATAACGCAGAGATTGGCAGGATATTGCGCGAACGAGATATACCAGCAAGATTGTAAGAATATCAAAGAAAGAACTGAATTTCGATGCTCGCGCGCGCGCGCGCGCACGTGCGTCAACACGAATGTAGTACATCGAGGTAGATTAAACTATACATATATACATATACATATATATATATATATATATATATACACATATATATGCATGTATTTATATATATATATTTTTTCTTTTTATAATATCATACATGAACGTGTTTTTTTATCGATCGTCGGTAATAATTTCGCGCAGAATCATCCGCCAATCGTCCGCCAATCGTCCGCCAACCGTCCGCCAATCGTCCGCCGATCGTTCGCCATTCACACAACTGGCAGCAACAATTACTGCGTTATATCGCTATATACCCTTTTAAAGTTAGTTTAGTCAAAGTTAAAGCTTTCAATGGTTTTCTTTTTTTTTTTTTTTTTTTTTTTTTTTTTTTTTTTTTTTACTTATTTTCTCTCCTCTTTTACATAACGTCTGTTTTTTTATAACAATGGTACACGCGACTATTAAACGTTTACAGATTTTAGTACTCTGTCGCTCGAGCTCGCTAGATTCTTCTCATCTCGCGTATATTCTTGCTCTTTCAATTGCACGCAGGCACACACGCACGCACTCTCGTTCGTACGTTCGTTCGTTCTGTCGTTTGTTGGAGCAGGCACCGGCTGTCACGCAGCCTGTCCATTCATTGCCAGGTTTTCGTACGCTCTCGACTCACACGCACTCATTTTTTTCATAGACGCATTCGAGATTCATCGCGCGCCGCATTATACACAGCCAGTCATTGTTCGCTACGCTTTCCGTATCAATTTCTTCTCGATTCGTTCTCCCTTCTTTCTTTTGTTCGAGTATCCTCCCATGTTGCTCTCTCTCTCTCTCTCTCTCTATCTCTCTTTCTCTCTATTTCTCGTTCTCTCTCTCTCTCTCTCTCTCACTCTCACTCTCTCTCACTGTCACATCCTTTTTGATTTCTTACGTGCGTTCAACACCGAGTCGATACGCTATTGTTCGCCAGCGACGTTGACGCGAATTATAAAGGATGAAAGTTCGCGACGGTAGAACGGACGAACGATGGATGGACAAGCGTGGATCGAACGAACGTGCAAGAGGAATAAATATAGTATTTCGATTTTCGTAATTCGATGTTTTCCGCGAAGTACATCGTTCGCGAACAACAGCGTACAGTAAGCTTTCGTTACGAGCGATATTGGAACCGGTCGCGATCGCGTTTCCAAACGTTTACACGGAAACGGTTGCTTCGTACACGGATCAACGTCGATTCGGAAGAAAATTACGGTCGATCGACGAACAGGTTGGAATACGCTACGCTATCGTTAGATCGACGAAAATCGAGAGGTGTTGGCGACGAGGTTCGTATGGAAAATCATCGATGGAATACGGATGTCGTCGAAAGAAAGGAAACGCCACTCGTGACCGGCCGTGTATCCGTCGCGTGTTCGTCGTGACGTTACGTGACCAGAAGATACGACTGTTCGAATTTCTTCTGTTATAATCTTCGCTCCTCTGTTTTGTTTTTTTTTTTCTTTTTTTTTTTCTTTTTCTTTTTTGTTCGTTCGCGTATCCTAGTTTCGTGAACGTGTAATATTAAGGCAACTCTTGTTACTATTTAATGATTTATCGCGATTTTTCCCCTTTCCTATCGCTCTTTCTTTTACTACCGTTCACCCTCCTCCTCGATATTCCGAAAGGATACCAGCCTTTTGTCTTGACACGAGCTACGCGAAGCTTTCTCTCGCTCTCTCTCTCTCTCTCTCTCTCTCTCTCTCTCTCTCTCTCTCTCGAAAATACATTTACGCTCTTTTCTGTACATAGTATGTTTTAGTATTCTCGTGACGCGAAACCGTCTAGTCGAGCGACATCTGGATACAAAGTTTCAGCGAAATAACGTCGACGAACAAACGCGATACCGCGACGGTCGCGCGATCGTTTAACCCTTTGAGAGGAAGTCGGAGTGTCGAGATGCTTAGCAGCGATTCTACAGCGAAGAAACGAGGTTTAAATCGAGAAACGACCAGCTTTCTTTTTTGTCATTTTCTTTTCTACTATATGCTACGAGTACGGCGTTGGCGAAACAATCCCTGTGCTTCTCAAAGAGTCAAAAATCGGAAGGGTCGATCGCTCGACTCGACGGAGCGGACGTTGGTCCGCGCCACGCTGATACGATTCGCAGCGCGAAACCGATGCTGGAAAATGCGTGGACCGGTCAAACCCGAACAAATATATCGACACGCACGTACATCCGTCGCGTTAAATGGTCGCTCGATTCGTTCGAACCGTGTGGGCTGCGAAAGGCGCCTGATCAGACGAAGATTCAGACTCGGATCGACATCGATGTTCTCTTCTTAAACCGTTCAAATATATTTATACGTCTATTTTATACATAGAGAGATCGGTGTGTAATATAGTGTATCGACGAGATTTCGATTATTTGCAAAAGTATGAAACTCTACGGAGCTCGTCGGCTCGTCCAACAGCCGAGAGGTCTAGCGACGAACTTTTATTTCTTTTATATCTTTTCATTCTCGTGATTATTTATTATCAACGGGGCATTTAGTATCGATATACGCTTTCATTATTCGTTCGTACTCGCTTGGTATGTATATATTTATACATATATACGTATCCATGTACTTATGTATAAATATATACGTGTAAAACGCGTATACGCGTTATCTTTTACGTGTACATATTTATACATGTATATTGTTTATATGTATATGTATATGTATATGTATATGTATATACACAACAACATATGTGTATATATACATACATATGTGTATATATATATATATATATATATATATATATACACACACAACACACACCCACACACACATGCATAATATGCATAGATAAGTAGAAAAACTCTTAATCGTAGTATTTACGCGTTATCTCGTTCGACGCCCTCCTATCATCGTCGTTTATTATATCCTTTGTTCGCTTAGCGTTATTACAAATAAACGCAAATAACGAAATCATATATAGATTCTCTGGTTTTCACGATCGACCAAATAAACGATGCTTCCAAGCGTCTGCTGCCTGGAAACCGATGGAAATACACGATCCGATCGCGAATTCACGTTACTCTGTATAGTTTCTTTAATCGCTAACGCGGTTTCTACGAACGAGCCGAGAAGCGTCTTCGCGTCTCACGTTTGTTACAAGTCGAGCCCGAACGAGATCACGGGCCTCGTGTATATTTTAGAACGCGCGACGTGTTCGCGCGTCTCATCGCGATACCCGTCCGATGCCCGTTCGACCGATGTCCGTCTCTATCTCCTTCTATCTCCTTTGTTCCTTTTGTTCGTTAGCATTCGTCGTTTCTTCTCTTTTACTCGCACTCGCTTTCCCGTTTTCCCGCTTTCCTCTACGTTTCTTCCTTGCGCTTGCCCTCTCTTCTCCTCTTCGCGCTCATCCAATAACGATCGGACCATTTTACACGCGCCTCGTCGAACATAGCTGTACCCGTCGTTATCGGACAATCACGATTCTCGAGCACCGCTTTTAACGATTGACGGAACAAGCTCGTGCTAATCCATGCCTCGAATCGTACTCGATCTTTGGATCGACGACAGGGATTCGTGCGTTTATAGTACGAATAGATGTTTAACTTCGACGACTAGATAGCCGGCAAACAGCAAACGTTTTACGATTAATCCCAACTTGTAACGCTCGCTAACACCCTCGTGTACTCCCGTTTCGTAAAACCGAACCACGCGTAGCTGAATTTCACGAAATGCAAATAGAAAGATGTAATAAATTGGAAAAATTGATAATTTGACCGGTTTTAACGTCTACTTGGACTTGTTAGCGGTATCCACTCCATCTAAATATTCCATCGTTCTTCCGTAAAACGTTCAAATGCCATTTTCGAGATCCCCGTTTTCAAGACGTTCCGTCGTTTTTCCTCTCCTCACAAATATCTCCGTTTCCATTCCACTACGCTAATCGGCATCGTTGTTCGCGCCTACTATTCTCGTTTCGTTACCGACCACTTGTTATCTCATCTCGCGGCGTTCTGCTGTTCTTGTACACCGCTTCGTACACCGCTTCGTACACCGCTTCGTACACCGCTTCGTACACCGCTTCGTACACCGCTTCGTACACCGCTTCGTACACCGCGAGACAGGGATCGAGTAAGTTGTTCGAATCGTGTGTCACTTATCGTTACAAGTATCGTTCTCAAGCATCGTGATCAATATTATCAACGTTATCGTTATTACTATGTTATTATCGTTATTAACCGTTCATTAACCTAGCTTGTATCGTAGTTATTTATATGTATGTATGTATGTATATATTTATACCTATTATGTATATTTATACGTACATTCTTGAATTAAAACTAACCCCCCCCCCCTCACACACACACACATACACACACATACACACACGTACGTACGTACGTATGAGTTCGTGCGCCTGTGTGTAATATATATATATTTATATCTCAATTTATACTTATATTCATATTTTATTTATATTTATATTTACTTGTTTGTCGTTTACGCTAAGTCATCGTTAAGAGCTTGGTCATATGCTTTGCCTTTACGATGCTAAAGAGTTTTTGTAAGTTTGAAGATTTCGACTTGTATCGCTCACGCGCGCGCCAAAGTTGATCTTATTTTTCGTCTTTTCTCTCTCTCTCTCTCTCTCTCTCTCTCTCTCTCTCTCTTTCGCTCTCTCCATCTCTTTCGCTCTCTCTCTCTCTCTCTCTCCCTCCCTCTATCCTCGACGATCGATCTTTTTAGCACTTTCTTCATCTCCTCGCACGCCATTCCCTTTCTTTCAGCGATCTTCCATTCATTCGCTCAGATACTCCAACTTTTCGTTCGTTACACTTCCTCGCGCTTTCTTACTCGACATTGGTACAAACGCATTTTGGGACTAGAAAATTGTTTATCGACGCAACGCCATCGTCGATCTGGCTAGATTCTTTGGATTTATCACAGAAAAACGGTTTTAATAATATTCCATTTTACTTCACTCGCGCGTATTGGGATACGTTTTCTAACACTTTCGTATCCGTGAAGCATGCAAACATGAAATTCAACGCTTCTTCGATAACTTGCAATAACGTATAAGTTAGAAAATAAAAGTAGGCTTTCGTAAGGTATAACGAAAATGAAATATTTAATATTTATAATTAAGCGAATAAATATAAAAAACAATGGTGACGGATAAAGAAAAGTAAATCACAATTATTGAACGCGATAAATAAAGTACGAAGAAAAGAAAGCAGGGATGAACGTCTTCTTCGATAAGAAAAACGAAAGCGGAAGTGTTAGAACGATCTTCCATTTCGTTCCTTATTTCGAGGAGTGTAAACGTTGGCATGTCCGAGTATCCGAAATTCCCACGCATTCGTCCGTTTCTTCTCTTTTCCTTTTTATTATATTTATGCATTCTCTTTACAGCGACGTTTAAACGCGACGATACGAAATACGATTGAGTTTATAAAGCACTTAAGGGAAAAAATCACGCTCAGCACGCTCGACTGCACGTCATAAAACTCACCCTCGCGAGATTCTCGATGCTTTTTTAATAGTTTTATACGTTTTTTTTTTTCTTCTTCTTCTTCTTCTTTAATTCGTACGTATTATTTTCTTTCTTGCTTCCTATCTTTTTACCGTAATGGCACTTTCTTCGGCATTGTAGAGCGTAATTAAATATCTATAACGTCATCGACGTGAACGTGCCACCTGTTTCGTTTCGACGTCGATCTCGACTCGTCGGTTTAATCGTTCTTCTCGATTCTTTCGACCGATGTAAAAACCGCCAATAGAAAAGCCGAAGGAGAAAAATAGAAAGAATGATAAACACGCTGTATCCAATGGAAAACGAAGATGTTCGATCACCGAGAACCTCGAGCCACGAGAACCGTTCGCGTATTGTCCACGTATCTATCGTCTTTCCTTTTCCTCGTCTTTCGCTCGGCCTCTTTTTCTCTCTCGTTCTTCTCGATCCTTAGATACTTACGTTAATTATACGATAGTACTACATAGTTGCACATGTTCAGTCGAAATCCACGCACGCAGATTACGCAGACAAGCGTGAAGTGGCATTGAAAAATGATTTTTGAACCATCTCTTCTCTTCTTTTTTTTTTTCCGTTTGCTTTTGCTTCACGAGACTTTTACCTCCATTCATCCTGCTTTCGTTCACAGTCACGCATTCTCCCTTTCTCACGCTCCATCGCACCACCCCCGAAGTATTTTTTTTTTTTTTTTTTTTTTTTTTTTTTTTTTTTTTTTTTTTTTTGTTTTATTTACATCTATCTACGCATAGATGCCTGTGTGTATACGTGCTGCGAAAAAAGACGCATGCTATTTTTATATACATTCACGTATCTCGTGTGTGTTTCTGCTTGAAACACTCCGTATGATTGGCAGTATGTTATACGTGTTTTTCATCTTCTCCCGTTCCGTTTGAAATTCTCTTGTTTCTATAATTACATAATTCCGACTATCCGCGCACCTTTATTTAGCGATCGTCCCTTTTATACGCAACATATGCGCATACGTGTATATGTTACGTATACATGCGTACATGCTTGTTCCGGCCACTATCGTTTCGCCACGTTCTTTCGTTTAAGCGCATTATGGAATTCGAAATGACGTTTGTTCGTTCGTTTCAGTTATTTTTCTTTTTTTCTTGCTTTTTTCTTCTAATGCATTTGTCCGTCGAGCGCGTGTGACTGACGGTTAATCGATCGATCGATGTATCTTCTCCACCTTGCACCGAAGAACGACGATTACGATAAACTATACAGTTTTAATGGTAGTCATAACGGTACTAACAATGCATTTGATTTAA
>JACXIT010000099.1:5993569-6097358 GCA_014737525.1 Bombus difficillimus
TTTACATTTTTTCTATTTGCTTTTTGAGATGCGTGCGCAGAAGAGAATTGCAAAAAATGTCGAGCATCGAACGAAATTGTAGTAAAAGTGGTAACTGTAATCTGTGACGGTGGATCACTCTGGCAAAGCCTGTATATGTTTCTCGAAAGCTAGATTCTTACGTACGTATATCGATTATTTTTCTTATTTACTTGTCGAGTGTTTACAAGTGAGCGTAAAGAACTATATGCAAACGAAGACATTTAATTACTCGTCACGGTTACGGTACTGTAGAAATGCAAACGTTAGTAGGCATGCAACGTAACAAGCGAATCGTTCATATTCCTCGATATTGGACAGACGCGCGCGATATACCCTGGTCCCTCTATAATTCTTCGAGCGAATCAATTTCTAAATTGGTCGCAGAGGAAGATGCACGATTGGCGAATATTTTCTTCGACATATTGATACATACATATGCGAACAGGTCGTGGACAAACACAGTACACAAGCCAACCATAGCGAACAGAACTACTTTGGGGGTACTAGACTAACTCTATTCGTTCATCGTATACGTACACATAAAACTGGACGCGGGTGTACATTTCACTCGAATTACCAACATGCCTACGTACGACATATTTGGCTACGTTTCATCTACCGTCAATTATCTTCGTTCAAATATTCTGAATACGATACGACAGAATTTTTTAACTGTACAAATACTTGGTCTACAAATATTTAGATACTTTAAATATGACGCGATGAACGCGAACATTCGCCGTACTTCGATACGTTCCTGCGTCGTTCGGCGAACGATCGTGGTTGCATCGCGAAGAAAAAGAAAAAACATTTGGTTGTTCACAGCATCGTTTGTTTCGAGAGAGAAAAAAAAAAAAAAAAAAAAAGAAGAAAACAAACCGTCGCCGAATGTTCCGTAGAAAAACTCGAAATCTAGCTAGTTAAAAAACAGTATGGTAGTCGTAGTCGTGTTGTCTGCGTGTAACCGAGTAACGGGATGCTCGATCGTTTGTTCTTGTTGTAAAAAATCGTGTGAGAAAGTAAGCCGTCGGAAGAGAATCAGCAAGGCAACGAGTCTAAGGAAATCGTAGATTCTCTAAGAGTAATCACTACGCTACGTCGTTAGAGAGAGTAACAGGTAGATAAGAAAGGAAATAATATACAAATTTTGATACATAGAACGAGAAAATCTAACTCGATGAACGCAACTTCGATTCGATCCTTCGTTTTTTCAACAGAACGGAGTCCTGGAGAATCCGGAGTTCGAATCCAAGGTGAATTCCTCAATTTTTTTTTTTTTGTCTAAGAGCTGTTGTAGGGGGGGGGGGCGAATGAGAGAATAGAAAAGAAAAGAAGTAAGAAGAAAAGGTACAATCAAGAGCTGTAGCAAAGTTTCGTAACAAGGATACATCGTTTTGAAAAAATTCCAAAAGAAAGAACTTTTAATGCTTGATCTAAGATCGACTATATGTCGGACACCAACTATCAAATACATTTGGGCTTGGAGAACTATCTCTCTAAGAGACGAGATCGGAAATTGGTGATCGCTAATTGCGACCTAATTAATGGAACGATACTCGAGGCAAAAGGCGAGCTATGTTCGAGGATCTCGAGTCTCTTCGGTATTTTTCTATAGGAGGTTCCACGTACTAGGTAATTTACTTACACACAGCTATATCGTGTTCTCGGGGCAAAGAGCCGATTCACGTGGGAACAACGCGCGAACGATCGCCCACGTGACATCGACACCACCACTAGAAAACTCAAAACGTTCCAATTCTATGCATCGTCGCCACTATCTTTCGTAGACGCGGCTTTTCTCGTCAAAAGAGAACCTTCTTTCGTCGAAAGGGGAAAGAAGATCGAAAGACAAAAAGATCGATTAGAGTTTGACGATGCGTAGAATCGAACGAATTTAACTAGATTCAAATATTATCCTAGACTAGTTGCTTATTGTTTGAAGAGGAAACGTGCCATTAAAGAAAGGAAATTCTTTTAAAAGGAAAGACTAAAATATCTAAAAGTTCTATATAGTGTAAACTCGACGGATGCTCTAGCAATTACTTTCACTAATATATATTAAGTGCCTAAGAAAGAAGAAAAGTTCGCTCGTGTGATCGTGATTCTATAATAGAACGCAACTGCCGTTGATTTCATCTTTTTCATTTTTTCTGCTTTCTCTTCTCGTAATGTTCAAATTGCCGAATCAGACGTATTCGCATCAATTGCCGTTGCGTTATCCTCTATCGATCTGTGATTCAGTGACAATTGAACAGTTAAGGAAAGAAGAAAGGTCTACGATGCGAAAGGAAAGTAACTCTAACGAAAATGTACATGTGTGATAAATGTCATAGTGTGTGCACGCGTCTGTATCGTGGAGCTGTGTCGATGCATAGAGAGAAACGATACAAACGGACTAAGAAAAGAGCAGAGATACAACCGCCGATTCGTAAATTAACAGGAGAACAAAAAAATCGAAATCGATCGATCAAAGTATATCATACTTTGTAATATGTACAAAGGACACGCGGTACACGATAGGCTACTGTGTCTCTGCGAGAGATAGCGATTGAAATGTAAAAGGAACGTATTATCGATGTTATTATGTACAAGAGAGGTAGATCATTCGCTGCAAAGTTTTCCTTCTCGTTACCTTCCTTCTGTATGCGCGCTATGCTTATGAATATCGAAATTTTCGTTAAAACCGTTCGACGATCCACCTTGCAGCGAATGACGAAACACGTGAACGATTACGTATTAGCGAGACGTGATGTAACTCTGTACAAAGAAAAAATAAAACGGAAAGACCGTATTAAGATGATAAGATAAGTAAGAGAAAAAGTAAGTACTACCGCCTGGGCTGCAGGACTTTGCCCGGCATTATCGTTATCGATAAGATCGTTATCGTTCTGGAAAACAAAGAGAAAAGACACAAAGAGATGATTGATAGCTGCGTGAACATCCTCTTGTCTGGGTATATAACAACTACATAAACATAATACAGTATCTGTGATTAATATCCAGTTTTCATAAATTACTCCTACGCTAATGTCACAATAATAACGATAATCATAATCATAATCATAATCATAATCATAATCATAATCATAATCATAATCATAACCATAACAGCAATAATAATAATAATAAAGATAATAGTAACGATAATTAATGAGAACAACAACATAATTCTATTTATCGATAATTCGAAGGTTCAAACCTCGTTGTCGTACTCTCTTTCTATGACTTTTCAATGGAAACACGTATAAATTCAACACACAGATTCTTTTCTAATGTTCTAATCGTAACTCATTCAAGACTTCCTATCGTCCTAATTTTCTATGTGTAATCCGTATTCGCGTCGATACGTCGTACGCTACACGGCATCGATCGATCGAACGACGGAGAAATAAATTTCGGATCGACGTCGTTATCGTTACAGTCGTCAAATTTATCAACCTTCCCAATAATTAACGGGTAGAGCAGCGATCGACGTATCGACTCTGGATAATCTACGTTTAGTCATTTGCATGAAATTTGAATCGTGACGTTCGGGAAGGGTGGACACATCGAACTGCTTCTACACATATTGAGACTCGGCTAATTCAACTTAACAGACAGAAATTGAACGTCTTCCTTGTTCCGTAATATTCGACTAACGATAAATTACGCCGATTCGTTATCCCAGCGTGATATCCACTGGAAGTTATACGAACAACGGCATTTCCGTTTATCGACATCTCGTTCGTTTTATTCGTCGTAAGACGGTTACGCGCTGGGATAAAGAGTTCGGCCAAAAATTTCGAATATTCTTTACTCGTTAGAACGTTTGAGAAACTCTCGGCACTACTGAGCACACATTAATACAGCGTCAGAATGTTGGGAAACAGGAAGAAAGCTTAGAATCGCGTCCTTGTCTCCAAAGGCATCTTGATATTTCCGATGAAAATCGTGCTCGAGGTAGCTCGATCGTCTTATCCGGTTCGATTCGGCGAATTTTCGAGTCTCCGCGATACTAAGCTTTCGTGGGCAATCAAGAAGCTACTTGGAATCTTGGAAATTCTCTATTCGAAACGTGATTTTCACACCGTCCATGTGAAATCCTACCGCGAAGAAGCCAACGACAAACATCCATTCGAACTCGATCCTCGACTGCATTCCTACGAGGTTCGCCTGGTCGACTCGCTTCGTTCTAACCAAGTTAACCACTTTCATTGGGAAAACAGTGCAAATTGACGATCTAACGAGGATCAGCAAGGCGACGAACAAACCACGTGGAAGTGCAACACAGAGGTTCCTTGTTTGAACAGGGAAATATCGCTAGGGACTTTCATTTTCGTACGAGTTACACTCGAACCGTAACCAACGATAAACTCACCTGTCCGGTTGATTCTATCTGACCAAACCTGGTCGTCCTCCAACTTTCGAGTATCAGAAGGCAGACGTATATCTTACCAACGGTCATCTTATCTTTGCCTAATTCTAAAATCAAAGAGACAAAACGCTCGTTTGTAGAGTTCGTTCTCGAACAGCGATACCGTTCAAAGTTCCGGAAAATTCTCACCTTCGTTCCTAGGTATCAAAAGGTCCAACATCTTTTTTGCCTGCAGAGGCCAGATACTTCTGATCGTGTCTCTCAGTTCTTCGTTCGCTTGGTTCCTTTCGGAAGCTAAAAGCGAACACGACGTTCGTGAAGCGACCGTACGGATCAATCCTAAATCGATCGATATCGTTGGGCGATAGAACGTTCGGAATACGAATTAAAGTCGATCGACTTGGCGAAATCTCAATTTTACGAATCACTCGATCACCCAACGACACCGACCGGTGCGTTCAATTCGAAAATAAGCCGCGACGCTTATTAACGAGCTGATAAATTCGACGAAACGCAATCCGAGAAAACTCACCCCTTCTCACTTTGATATTGAGATTCTCGCGAATCAAGGCGAACAGAGTGGTAGTGAAGTTCACCTTCAAGTCGACGTCCACCGGCATGTTCATCCTGATGAGCTTCTTATAGGCAAGCCTGTTTGGACATTTGTTACCAAACCCCAACGGTGGATCCATGTTCTTCAGCATGTCGTACATCTCGGTGTAATGGATCTTGCCCGTTGCGTTTGGATCGTATTCGGCCCAGATCCGTACGAACTCGTCCAAGTGATGAGCGCCCAGGATCGACGAGTCTCTCGTTAAATAATCGAAATTGTCCATGATGACGGCAACGAAGAGATTCAGCATTAGGAACGAACAGAAGAAGATGAACGAGACGAAGTAGGCGTACGCGATGTTCGAGCCACAGCCACCGGGTTCTTGCTTTCCGGCTTTCACGTCGCACGGACGACCTTTCACGCAGGACAGCATGATATTTGGCCACGCCTCGCCAGTCGCGCACCTGATGATATTTCGCGTTTCAATCGCTTAATAACGAACAAATCGTTTTACAAAGAGAGATTCCTGTCTTCGAATGTCCGACTTTTACGAAACTTTTTACCGTAATACTCCGTGACAAACATCGCGAAGGCTAAGATTTGTACGCGAAAACGTTTCGAAAGCTTGGAACTTTTGCGAGATTCTACGAATTGACAAAATTTCATCAAAATCGGAAATTCAAAGACGACGGCCTCTCTTCGTCAAACCTCCGCTACAATTTGAAAGCTATACCCATCGAAAGTTGATAGACGTTTGTGCTGTAATCAACGACTTATGAAATTCATCCTGCTTCCGTTACTATGTGTCTTTCTCGTTGGGAGATCGCTGTTAAATGGAAGTTGATAATGGAATTTCAGAATTCGTCGATCGGAACTTGCATGCAAATTACTCAACACGAAGCATACGATACGTCGTCAACGGGAACTTTTATAAATATTCTCCGCTTTATCGGTATCAAACTACGAACGTTTAACGTTAGACTCGAGTTAAACGAGTGTTTCGATACGTCATATATCGAATCTATCGAATATGTCACTGAGAACACGGTTCATGCATAGAACTCTGTTTCCTCGTAATTAGATGCAACACCAAAAGCGAATACTGTATTTCAGTAACTCAATTCTCTACTCGACTGCTCTACTACGTGGTTAGTTCGAACTTGTACGAAATAGGCGTAGTTTAGCCCGTTCGTGTTTAGCGTGTTAGTTGATCGAACCGATAGAACGTAAAAGTAATCACCTCGATCCTTATACGAATATCTTTCTTTCTTATTCTGCGAAACATCGTCCAACGAGAATTAAGTTGCTCGAGAATTCAAGTTCCTCTGACTTTGAAATTTGCGTGTGTTTAAGTTTCAGCGCAGTGCTCTTTTTTGCCAAACAAACGAAACATCGACGAAAATATAAAACGACAGAAAAAGAAAAATAAATAGAAAAGGAACGAAACGTAAGTAGCTGGTTTCATTTTTTGTATTTCTTTAATCGTAGTTCGTGACGTGTTACTTACCGAAAAAGCAACATCAGACCTTGAATGAAGCTTTGGAAATTGTTGTGCTTGGTAATAGAACTATCAGCATCCAGCGCGATGTTACCGAATACCTGAGTCCGACAGAAAGAAAAAGACCGTGGCCAAAGGGCCAGCACAGCATTAGCAACGTTTTTCATTCCGATCGATTCGATTCGATTCGATTCGATTCGATTTAACTTTAACGCACCGCGAAATTGACTCTCGCCGAGCGACCAAACGATCGTACACGTTGTTTAGTTTCTACGACGATTTCACGTTACGATTAACCAGTGTACATAGCGATAGCGTCGATCTACTCTCTAACAATACGCATCCACCACATTAATTACGATCTACGGTCTTTTTAACTCTCTTCTTCGTCTTGACACCGCGATTCCCTCGAGAAAGAGAGAGAGAGAATTTCGTTGACCGATTTTTTTTTATAAAATTAAATTTTGCAGAGATTCCCTCTCTCTCTCTCTCTCTCCCTCTCTCTCTCTCTCTCAAGCATCGCTATAACGTGACCAACTTGAATAAACTAGGGCAAGCATCTCTATGGAACAACTGTCTAGAGGAGATCTAATTGCAGGGTTCGATTACAACAGAGATTGACACGTCGAGCAGCTTACTTTTGTTAAACCTCATGCCAACAGCCCAGTACTCTACCATAATGGTCAGTCGCTACCGATCGTTCGTGTTTTTTGGCTGTTTTCGTTTGTTTTACGAGTTCTATACGTTTATACAAGATGCTTTTTCACAGGCACGCGAAACACCAGATTCTTTCACGAGGCAAACCAGATAAACGCGTGACTGATCGGTAGCTTTCTCGTGGACAAAAGTTCACTTTAGCCCAACTTGGAACTTGCTCCGTTTAGCTGCTCGACTCACCGAAAAAGCAACATAAGACCAGCGAAGAAGGACTGAAAGTTGTTGTGATCATCGATCGCTGTTCCTGGATCGTTCGATATATTTCCAAAGACCTGACAACGGAATTTCATGGTCACTAATGGTCCCACTCACGACCGAGTATCGTTTAACATTCTGTTCCTGTAAATAGCATGACTCGCCCTGTTCCCGACCGAGCCGTCTCCGATGTCGACTTTTCGAATTGTCGCGCATTGGAAACTCTCGGTACGACTCGACGGTCGTGTCCGTGATATTAAAGACGGAATTAGAAAACTGCTGACGAGCGTGTAACAAACGTCGAAGGAATTTCTCTCGACGGGAACATACGTACCTGCATACCGATGATCGCGTAGATGAAAAACAACATCGCTATGAGAAGGCAAACGTAAGGCAGAGCCTGCAATAAGTTTAGAATTAAATCGATTCGATCAAATAAAAAGAACCGACGTCCACTTACTTTGAAGGATTGTACAAAGGTCCAGAGTAAAATTCGTATCGTGTAGCCCTGCCTGAGTAGTTTGATCAGCCTGGCGGCGCGAAACAGTCTCAGGAAGCCGACGTTGATAAAGTTCTCCTGCGGAGGACACAGGAAATTGCACTTAATCCCCAAAAATACCGGCTCCTCCTTATCGTGATAAGAGGAAGGCTTCGCGCGTGCAACGCCAACGGTGTCGTTAGCCTGTTTCAAACCCGTTCAAACTCGTTCAAACTCGTTCAAACGCGGTTAAACGCTGTCTTCTCGACACCGTTTCGATGCGCGAACGAAGCTACAGAGGAATCTGTGGGATATCTTACGGCGTTTTCGTTCCGACGTACCCTCCGGGCCATCGAGATACTTATTTATCGGAACGTGATTTTAACGCGAGACGTGGTTTCGTTAAAGCGTTAGAATCACGCGGTTCGGTGTACGAGAGTGTTCGGTAGGTCGTTCGTTAAACCCATTTGCCGCAGTCGAGCCTCTCTATCGAGCGACGACTGCACGGTGAAGCAACGTGAAAAATTTGTGATCGCGAAGCAACGTTAATACCGCATCCATATGCCATTCGAGGTTGGTTTGTTCTCGTGTGTTGCTGCTGCCCTGTGTACTCGCGCAGAGTCTATGTCGTGTGCAGTAGTAAGAAGGATCTCGAGAATGTTTACGCGTGGTATTATTTCGTTTTATCGCGTAATTTATACGCGCAACGAACGAGCAACCGCGATTGTTCGTCCTTCGGCATAACGAAGAATCGATCATCGCGTACGCTTAATTACGTATTTCGTCTTCGATATATTAATCGAACAAAGTTTCTTAAATGTATAACCGGCGACAACTTACGTCTGTGGGTGCAAATGTGACGAAAGTTATACCTTTTTTTCGCCTAGTTGGCCGCCACTGGGCATACTCGAAAACCGCTCCTAGTACAAAAATACACGATATTGCAAGATTATTGGATCGACCGGACGGTATGCACACTGATCTCTTAATATGCGAATATAGAACAAACTAGCGGAGATTTACATGTATGTATGTACGTATGTATGCATGTATGTATGTATGTATGTATGTATGTTTGTATGTACGTATGCATGTATATGTATATATGTATATAGATATAAACGAAGCTTAGTCTGGCGGCCACTGAGACTGACACTTGTAACAACTGTCGTTTACGCGAAGCTTGATGGAAAAGGTACGGCTTTGGCTTACCTTGATATCTAAAAGTAAGTTTCAGCCAAAATACCGCGTTGATCGTTGTCGATTCAGCAAACCTACTAGGAGTGCAAGCATTTAAGGGAGATCTCGACTCGACAGCCTCGAGACGTGGCATCGACGCTCAACTATATGTCTCACGCTTTTACTGGATTATAATTACGGCATGTGGAAGTATATAGCACGATGTTACTTCGGGTCTTAGTAAATACACTTCTACTACAGAGGAGTAAAGAAATACTTGATGGATAGTGCTGTATTTACGTTGATTGTTCGAAAGAACGTCGTCTTTACTATACGCAGTGAACAAGAACGAATCTTTCGAAAGAAAACGCTCGCGAAGCTTTCTCAAAAAAATAACATCTTCTTTCTTTTCTTTTCTTTTCTTTTCTTTCCTCGTCGACCGTCCTTGCAAATAATTTATCTTCGAAAGCGTTTCCTCCCTTCGAAAGGGCACTCTGACATCGCAATGTACATGTATACTGCGTACACGTATAATCCTGGTAATTGTATAACGTACAGGTGTGATAACGTACAGGTGTGATAATGTACAGTGTGAACGTGTAGCGTATGAATGCAGCATAAAGCTACGCAGATACATGAGATTGTAGGGGCTCGAATAGAATCGTTGATTTTACCTGCTAACGTGTTACATTTGTACACTTTGCTGAAACTAAAGAAGCAGCAAAAGGGTTAAAGGAAAGACAACACTCGATAATGTACAGTCAAGCAAACATTGGATCAAGAACACAGTTAAGAGGACGGGAACGAAAGGTTCGTATAATCGGGTTTCTCGTTGGGCAAATCAAACGCCTGGACGTTCTACTTCTCCTTTCGTAAAACTACTTCACTTCGAACATTTACTCGACTCAGCGACTTTAAACGGCGATTCTTGCCGAAGCTCTACGTACCCCGAACTCGATCACGAGGGCGTCCACGATGCTGCCGATCACCGTGATGAAGTCGAACATGTTCCAGGCATCCTTGAAGAAATTCTGTTCGCGGGGGGATCAAACAAGAAATCGATTAGAAACCATCGCGCTATCGATTTTGCCTATCGTTGCGTCCAAGCTTCTTCCAACGTATTCACCACTCGTTCTTTTTTCTCTTCTCCGTGAACTGGTAATCGAATTTCCAACGAGTAGAACGTCGAAAGAGACTCGGAGACAGTTTGCAAGTGTGTAAATGGTTCGCGAAACTAGCGCTAAGAAACTACCAACTCGGTTGGAGAAAGAAAGAAAGAAAGAAAGAAAGAAAGAAAGAAAGAAAGAAAGAAAGAAGGAAGCTCGGACCCGCGACAACGGGACCGATCTTTCCATTCGTTTGTCGTTCGTGTTTCCTGGTGTATGTGTGCTTCTGCGTGTAGTCGTGTGTTTACTCGTGTGTGTACTCGTGTATGCTCACGCGTGTATCGCTACGCACATTTTCACGGGTGTATAAATGTCGGTGTAAGAACGGTAAATACACAGGAGCTGTGCTTTAGAACGATACGTCGGTCAAAGAAATAGCGAAAAAAAAAAAAAAAAAAAAAAGCGGTCGATGTAACCCGACGCCGTAACGTCATGTACGTAAAATAAAAAGTATCGTTCGTCGATAGATAAATGTAATAATAGAGAGTCGGTACGGTTGGCTACGACGCGTCGTCGGTTAAAAGATAAAACATCGAAAAGAAATAATCCACCGATATCTCTCCAATTTCTTCTCGCTCGTAGTTACAGTGTTGTGTGACAAGATGAAGAGACTTGGCTGAGAGGGTCTTTAGGCGATTACGAGATAGCCGAGTCGCACGGTTCGGTGATCGATGATCGGCTGAACTATAAGTGACGGGATCTCTTCTAAAGATGTATCTACTACGGGAGCATGCCGTAATAGGTATAATAGCAAGCAAACTAGAGAGAGATAGAGACGCGGTTCTATCGCGGGAAGCTCTACTTTTTCCACCTTTTTCCGGGGGCCAGGAAAGAGGTCACTTTCGTCTAATGGTAGAAAAGTATATACGCAAGCCAGTAGAGGTTGATCAGCGTAACAATCTCAACTCTATCGCAGCTTCTCGGTACTATCGCCAGTTACAGTTTACCTCTAGCATTTACTTCTAAATACAGGACGATTCGAAGGTATACCGACGAACTTTCTTTCTTTTCGCGACCGTTTGCGAACAGTACGCGTAAAAACAGCAGGAAGGTGGGAGAAATTACAAAGCGACTAACTTTACGGCAAGCGTACAATCGAACATACGGTCGATAAACCAATGAAAATATTCTACTGGTCATTCGCTGACGAGGTAAATACTTTAGTTTTATCTCGGTCGGTCGCTTCTTCGCCGCGGCAGTATCGACCGCTACGCACACGGATAAGGTTTTTTTTTTTTTTTCTACGAACATTTCGCAGTATTTCGCCACAGCGGGACACCGATTATTAATACTCGTTTCCCCCTATTTTTACGAGTACCGCTCGAAGTTAATCGGTACACGTTTCGATCGCACTTGCATCGTAACTCTGAAACAGATCAAACAACAGGGGGGATATCTTACGTTCACAAAACTGTCTACTTGTCACCGCGTCGATCGAATTACGCGGACAGACCGACTCGAGAAAGCCACGCGGTCCTCTCGCTTCAATGTCAACGTTTCGATCGCTCCTCGATACGATATACGCTCGATAATATATTCCTCTTTTCTGGCGCTAGTCGTACTCTTCGTTTTATATACGTTTCTCGATCGACGACGATCGTTCGATCTCCAAATCGCGGCCACGCGAACGCTTAATCCTCTCGCCATTTACCGCGTTTGAATTTCCCTCGCGCGATATCGATAACGCGCAGGCTGATCCAGATTCGGCACAGCGAAGAGATTTAAAGAAGAGATTTACGCGAGAGAAAAAAAAAGAAAAAAAAGTAAGAAATGTAGAACTTGTGGTAACACTGTATAGTAGGCTATAGAAATATAGTTGCGTGTGATTGAAATTGGTGGAGTTAGTGATTAAGAGGATTTTTCTATACCTTGTATCCGAAGGCGACGAGTTTGAGGATGCACTCAATGAGGAAAAGGAATGTGACGGCGAAGTTCACGATGGTCAAGGCGTCCACAAGTTTTGGCGGCGCCTCGTGATACTATAAAATACACCCAACACACAGACGTAACACAAGCCTAGATTTTGTATCGTTGCCCGTCTTTTTTTTTTTTTTTTTTTTCTTTATTTTTCCCACTACGATTCTTTTCTACGTCGCGAGTCTTCCGTTCGTTAAACTCGATTTCACGCAACTTCTCGTCAACTTTCCAGACGGGCTACACACAGTCACCGATTCGGTGTTTACCAACAATTCGCGTACATTTTCTACTCGTATCGTTCGATTTTCGTTACTCTCTTCGTTTATACGTCGTATCAAACCCCCAGCCGTTTTACTCTTCTGTTTTCCTTCGTCGTTCGACGATTCGAGCAAATTCTCTTTCTCCGCGAGAGACGCTTCCCGTCCGTTGCTCGTTCGTAAGCAGTCGTACGAAAAGAAAAGAAAAAGAAAGAGAAAAGAGAGAGAGAGAGAGAGAGAGAGAGAGCAGAAATTGAAAGCTCGAACGAAAGAAAGTTTGCTCGATTGGTTCGTCGAGGTTCGAAGGTGGCTCGCAACGGGGTTACTTCGATATCACCATCGACTTTTTTCTATATTTCCGCAACTTTTATCCCGCTCTCGTATCGCGGATACGTCCGCGCGACAGCTTCCAGCGATAAATAGGAGAGAAACGCGAGGAAATTTCAATACTCGCGCGGCAAGCAATTTTCGCAAGATCGAAGTAATCCCTTTGCGATAAACGGGAACCGGCGGTTCCCTCTTTCGATCGAAGAACCCTTCGATCTACCTAACCTCTTATCGTCCCCTCCCCAAGGTATTCGAGCAAGTCTAACCAATCTTCGACAGAGCGATCGTTCCCGCGCGCTTCATCGGCGCACCCGAAACGATCCATTTGGTGTGTACGTGTGTGTATCTGTGTATGCGATGGGTGTGCGTAGAACCCGTAACTGGTCGTTCCCGACGGTGGTAAAACGGCATGCGTGTGGCGGAAATCGGTGACAGTCGTCGAGCTTTCCGTTCTTTTCGTTATACTTTAAAATCGCACCGTTCCATGTCGAAGCACCGAACGTTACGTGGCGTTCCATCGCCAACGGAGTTTCGCCGAAGGAGTACAAGTTTTATTTCGTTTTACTCTTTCGTGACTCCGTCGACGTCGTTCGTTCGGCACTGTCGTTCACGATCGTATCTCGACGAAGCGGCGATCGTGACGGTGATATTCGTCGTTGGCCCATAACACGCAATCTTTGCAAACAACAGAGACACCGTTCGACGTCGAAGATCGATTTTATCCGCGATCGTCCGCGTACCACTTTCGTCGAATTTATCGTCTCGCTTTTATTTCGGTGGACGATAACCAGCGAAGAAAGACGATCGAGAGAAATCGATGCTCAGCGTCGAAGCAGCGGTGCACGCATGCGAGAATAAAAAAATACATCAACGTGCGGTGATTACGTGCGGATGCAACCAGGCAACGAGCATACGGGGAGCTTTAGAGTTACGTTCATCGTGCGTGCTAGCCGGATTTACTTCCTCGAGGCGGTCCCCTCCGTTCGACGTATCTCGTGGGAAAAGTTTGGTCGACAAATTAAAACAACGAGCCGAAAAAATAATACAGAGAGAGAGAGAGAGAGAGAGAGAGAGAAAGAGAGAGAAAGAGAGAGATTGAGTGAGAGATACGAACGAAAGAATAAATCGACGTGATCGTTGTGGTTTTTGTATCTTCGTGTCTGAATATCGGCCAATGTGAAACGCTAGTGTGTCGTGTAGTGTCGTGTTGCGTGTGTGTGGATTTCGAATACGTTTCATAAACTACCTTTCATAGCGATATCTCGAGAACGCGTTTAACAGCGAGATACGACGCGATGTAGATGCGGTTTAGGTTTGGAATTAACGTTTCACGTCTTGTTTTCGAAACAACTCGCGGTTAAACGCGTTTTCTGTTCTCGTTACGCGTACAATACGCGTCTATAGACACTACGGATTTTGGAAAGTTCTATTTCGATGTTTCGTGTTTAATAATGATTCCGAGAGTGTCGAATCGACGAAGACCGTGGATCGAAAAATTTCCAAGACAAACGTTCTACGAGGTTTTCTTCGATATTTCTCGATTCTACGATCTTCGTAGAGCAAGAAAATTCGCGTACACGAACGCGCAACGCGTTCGATCGGTGTTCGGAGCCGAACATCCGTTGCGATCTACCGCGAGTTCGACTCTCGATAAACGGACAACCAAGAGGAACGAGAATCGACAAAAGACGCGCGCGTGCTACGGACGTTTAGCGTCTGTTCGGCTCTCAACACAAAAGGTTCTCCAACAATAAGTAGTGATCTATTACACTCGTACATACACGTATCCTTGCGATACACGGATATTTTCGAGTACTCGAGTAGACAAGATACTACCTATTCTTCCAAGAAAAAAGAAAAAAAAAAGCTCTAATTGCGCTCTAACAAGCGAAACTTACCAGTCTACTTCGAAAACTGATTCTGCGATCATCCTCTCAAATTTACTAACAACTCGAGTTTAGTCGTTGCTAGATTTCTTTTTCTTTTTTTTTTTTTTTTTTCAATCGTGCAAACATCGCGAACGCGAAACCACGGATACGACAAAGACAGAGTCGCAGGCATCATTTTTCGAGGAAAATACCGCTCGAAGCGTGATGGCACGCTCGAGCTGGCTACTCTAAGCGAGTACGTTCTTTCGATAATCTGTTCGATGAGGGGAGGTGGGATTTGTTGGTATAGTGGAGCTTACCCTGACGCCGAATGCGGCGATCTTCAGTATGCACTCGACGGTGAACATCCCCGTGAAGCACATGTTCATGTACTTCAGCGCGTTCTTGTACGCGTCGCTTTGCCGATGGAACTGCAATGCATACACTGACAAACACACGGCCGAGAGAGACAGACAAACGGACGTACAAGCCTATGAATTGCCGCGTATTCCGACCGCGAGCCACACGGTGGGAATCGACGCTTCTATGACCATCTTCTATGACCAGCGATTCCCCCTTTCACCGTTTCTCGTCTTTCTCCGTGCCTCCCGGAAAACAACAGGAACGGCGAAAGACCGAGAATCGGAGAAAGGGCAAGGGCTCCTCTCGACAATCGAGCGATCCGTCCATCGACACGCTTACCGAACACGATGCACGGACGTACGTGCGCACATTTTGCCGTAAAGTCGACGAAGAATCGTTGAACGTGCTGGAAATCGACTTGTTCCAAGTTTAGCGCGTTGATAAATTTAGCATCCTCTGGCTTAGGATATCGCGACAACGATCGAAGCGTCGCGTATCGTTGGACGATTCCCCCGGTGTGACACGGTATTACAAATATATAAAAGACGTGTGTGTATATATATATGTATATATGTATATATATATACAATATATAGATATATATGTATGTGGATATATAGATATAGATATATATGTATAGCGAGGGATTTTCCAGTCGACAGAAAAAGGGAGACACATAGGCGTATAATATTAGCGTTAACCTAGATACGTGTATCTGTACGACCGTACAGGGTGTGTACGGCAACGGTGACATTAAAGGGATTGTTTCCTCTTTTATAACGGTAAAGCGAGGGCGGGGGGGGGGGGGAATGGCTTTAGGCGGGCGGTACCGTATCAAGCGTGGAGCTAACTTGTGCACACGACTATGCCGGTACAAACTGGATGTCGCGACATGGCGATCTTTCCGTCTTCTGGAATGGAATTACGTCGAAAAATCGAATCTTCGTACCGATAGGACAGTGTCGACCGCGCGATATCCTGGCGATCAATCGCACATCGAGAGCTCCAACGATGATCGATCGCGTTCGACGAGACGCAACGACCGAGGGGACGAAACCGCGATTCCACGACGCTGATCGTACAGTTTGGAATCATTGCGTTGTTTCATAGAGTTCGCGATTTTGAAACAAAGCAAATTGCGTTGGTTATCGATGTTCGCGATGACAGCGGATACGGGTAAAACGATCGAGACAACGATTCCACGTTTTCGACAAGTAGGAACTTACGAAAAGACTGTAAAACGGTATCTCTCGGTCGTTCGCGTTAGGATTTGTTTCTAGAGTGGAGCGATACGAGAGTTTGGTGTGCTGGAAGAGAGAGAGAAAGAGAGAGAGAGAGAGAGAGAGAGAGAGAGAGTCAGAGAATCGCGAGAAACTAGAGGAAGAACGAATCGTAAGTCGGCGAAAAGAAAAACGACGAAAGGAAACGAAAAGACGAACCGAAAGGAATTAAGATACGGAGAACGAGCTAAGGCACGATCGAAAGAAAAGAGAACGGTGATTCGTGGAAGGAAAGGGAGTATGAACGATGTATGAAAAGAGTCGCTTCGTTCGAGGTACTAATATAATCTTTCCTCTTTTCGTCTGTTCGATTTCGAGGAGGGGATTGGATGGATCGAATCGTGCGGGCGCCCCGTGCAAGGAACGTGTCTTTTTCTTTGGTATTATTGGAACAAACACACACACACACATTCGGTAGACCTGGTGTTGATTGGTTTGCTCGACACACAGACCAGTCGAGTTGGTTTCGCTTGCGAGCAGCCAGCATGCGACACGCAGTTTTGTAAGTACAGTTGTGTAACGAACAACGGATGTGACATCGTGTGTGCGATACGTGCTGCGGAACGTGTCGGGAACGGATACGTGCCTTTGGGCAAAGAGATCCAGCCTCGTTGTTTCTTCCCTTAACTTTCGTCGATCGTCGAACTCGAGAGAGTCGACGCTCCGACGAGAATTTTAGAGAAGAACGACGATCTCGTTTCTCTTGGCCGCGATATTTAAATAAATATCGTGTGTCGCTTGTGCGCGTTTCGCATTCACAAAACCATGTGCAGTACGGTGTAGAAAATGATTCGTCGATGTTGTTTCGCATCGTCAGGCAGCATTGTCAAAAACGAAAAGGAGTCGAAAGGAAACGAGCGATGCTGTGTAACCCGATCGAACTTTTGGCGTGGATTCGAGACCTCGATAGCTGCATAAGTATACGCAGATGTATCGCGCGGATCGACTCGACTAGCCGAGTCGCTAAGCATGATCGTAACACGTATCGCGTGCGTCCTCTAAAACTTCTACGATCGCGTTGTTCGAGCGCTGCAAGACCAAAATCCGTTCGTCGATCGCGTCTGCGACGTAATCGTGATCGGCCGAGGCGTGAAGCGTCGTATCTCTCTGTGTTCGCAACAACAATCGGCCATCTAACGAGTTAACGCTGGAACGCGAGAGACAGCTCGTGCGCGGAGCACAAAGACAGTGCGCGCCAGGCGAATAGACCCGGCGTTCGAGGAAACGAACGAATCGAGAGAAAGATAGGAAAAAGAGCACAAGAGAAAGCGAGTAGAGAAAGGCACGTGGATTCGCGTGCAGGGCCGTTGTACGTCGCAGCGTTATTCTCTCGTTATTTCGACCCGTGTACTTTCTATTCTCGTTGATCTTCGATCGAATCAAGCCGGTTATCACTTGTGCAACGTTTCGAACCCCGCCACCAGTTCAAACATGGGCTTGTCAAGGCGTACGAGTCGAACGCACGTCGTGTGTACGTGTGGGTGTGTGTGTGTGGTCGTGGGAACACATCGATATTCGATATCGGTTTTTCCACGCATCTTCGAGTACGTCTACTATCAAGACGAGGACACAGCAGCGGGCATGCGATAAAAAGAGGAGCAAGGAGAGTAGAAGAAGAACGGCACAGAGAAAACAAAACGGTCGCGGAACGCCGCAACTTTATCGAACGTAATGAAAATCGAACGAAATGAAAAGAAGCGAAACGGAAAATACCGATATACGAGGGGAAAAATGAAATATCGAGAGAAAACGAAAAGAAACGTTGGATAAACTCGCGAGACCGAGATAGGTGACAGGACAGGAATAGAGCAGAGCGCGAGTGCCGTGAAACGTTTCGTTTACTTTTCAACGCGTTCGAATTCGGCCGCTTGAACGAGAGAAAAGAAAGAACGAACGTTCGCGATTACAAGTAGATCGATATATTCGAAAAAGTACCTACTTCCATGGAAGATCCAATCGGCTTTAGTCGTTCGAACCGATTGGAAATTCAATGGACGAGCGAGACGGACCAACGTGCCGGATGACGAAGAAGGCACTCGCGCATGCCTGGCATGGAAATAAAAGTGTCCCGATACTGGAACGAACGGGAAAGAGCATAAAGTAAAAAGCATCGGGACACGTAGTGAATCACGATTGTTCAACTAAAGTCTGCTCCGAATGGATAGAAAATGACGAAAGAAGGAGAAAGAAGAGAAGGGAGCGTTTGGTTTTTCCAGAGGGAAACGCAAGAGTATTGAACACAGCTGTGTACACGTATCAGTGGGTACAAGGATGACAATTATACAGAGAACAATAAGTAAATTGGCAGGCAAGAACAACAATGTCCTCGTACAGATATAACGTTATATATCTTACGGTTGCCTCGAACTCTCCATTGTGCACGTTTGTCGATAACGACGAGTGATAGATACGTTCTCGCGACTCTCGTAACCACGAGAATCGGTGTTAGGCTGCTTTTCGATTGGTTAAAGTTGCCAAACGCGAGAGATCAAGACTCGACGAAACGCGAGAAGATCGAGTACAGAGAAAGGGGAAAGAAATCTTGAATCGATCGTTGTTCGTAAAATTACTACACGGCTACGCGCGAAGGATACCAACGCGTGCTTCGTTCCGGCGCTCGTTATTCGACTTCGGCTTCTCCGTCGTGCGTTATCGCTGTTATCAGGCGCGTAACGTCCACAAGATAATCTAATTACGCTTCTCCACGAGACGTTTCTCTCGGAGAGAAAGAGATAGAGGGGTCAGCGAACCAGCTAATCGTTGACGCTTACCTTCATCATGAGCAGTACTGTGTTTAATACGATGAGACCCATGATAAAATATTCGAACGGCGTCGATACCACTATTCTCCAGATTTTGTACTTTACGCTGTTTCGTTCTTTCGGCATGTACCTCTCCAAGGGGCGAGCTTGTATCGTAAAGTCTATGCAAGATTTCTGAAACGAATGGAAACGAAACGAATAAATCGACACTTTCGTATCCGATTTCTCTTAGCGTTAGACGAGCCAGCATCCTCCCGTTAGTACGCGACCGATACGAAGATCCGGTCAACGATAGTCCAGCCAACCAACCTGATTTTTGTCGATTTCGCCGTCTTGCAATTCAGCCTCTCCCTGCTCCTGGAAAGTGATGATAATCAAGGCCACGAAGATGTTGACGAAGAAGAATGGAAATACGATGAAGTAGACGATGTAGAAAATGGACATCTCTATACGAAAATTTTGAATGGGGCCTTTGTCCTCGTACGTGGCCGCCATCGAATTCTGCAGGATTTGCGGCCAACCCTCGCCAGTTTGGACCGCGAACAACGTCAGCATCGCGGCCATCACGTTGTCGTAGTGAAAAAACTGCGACTGCCACTCTCGTTTCCTTGGCTCGGGCAATAGGGCGCCCTCTTCGAAAACGAAATATTGACCCCTGCGAGGCACAGCGAGGATATAGTGAATTCGTGAAACGTAATTAGAATTTAATTCCGTCGACCGTCGAAAAGAACGACGGACAATTTTTACGATAAAATCCTGTACCTCGATGTCGGTCGATCGGTCGATCGGTCGATCGGTCGATCGCCGTTAAAGGAAATAGAAACGAGATACTCACTGGCAATCCTGTTCCGTATATTTGCTCTCGTCGTTGCAGTAGAAGAACTTGCCGTTGAACAGCTGCACCGCGATCACAGCGAATATGAATTGGAACAATATATACACTATGAGAATGTTGATGACATTTTTAAGACTGTTCACCACGCAGTCGAACACCGCCTTCAGCTTCGGCACTCTCTTGATCGTCTTTAACGGCCTGAGTACTCGGAGCACTCTCAACGACTTGATCGTCGAGAGATTTTGTCCAGCCGAACTACCGGTCATGTCGAAGGCGAACGAAACCGCGGCGCATATCACAACCACCGCGTCCATAATGTTCCAGAACTCGCGCAGATACGAGCCCGGGTGAAGGATAATCCCTAGATCGATGATCTTCAGTATCATCTCGACGGTGAATACACCGGTGAACGCGTAATCGAAGTAATTCAGAATTTCGTTCCTCGGCGAGTTCTCCTTCACGGGATCTTCGGCGGCCAACGCGATACTCGACAGAGATATCACCACCATTATGAAGAAGTCGAAGTACCTCAGGTTGACGACCCAATGGGCGGCTCTTCTTACGCTGTCGTCAAAAACGTTTCAACAATTTCGTACTTTATATATCGATCGTATAAATCTAAACGAGCTAGCGGAACGGCCAACTTACGGATTCGTAGGGGACAGTATAAACATGGAGGAGTATGGCAGCATTGGTTTTGGTCCCGTGTCATCGTCTTCATCCTGCTTTTTCTCTTCTTCGGACGACTGTTTACCACCTTTTCCGTCTTTGCTGAAATTCAAATCAAACGTTACCCGTTTGACAGCGGTTCGTTCGCATCCGCGTGTACGAGATTCCCCGTATACCGAGACCAAGAGGAAACTTACAAATTCTGGTTGGGGCTCGGAGGGCAGATCTCTACCTTGGGCGCGCCACCGTCTTTCGGATTCTGCAGAGATTGAATCTCTTTCTCGAGTTCCTGCGCCTGCTTCTGTTTGTCCTCTACCTCCTCCTCGTCCTCGGCGGCGCTCAGCTCCTGTGCGTTTGCCAGATTGTCGACAGCGATAGCCAAGAATACGTTCAGCAGAGTGTAGTTGCCGAACAGCACCAACACGATGAAGTACAACGAGTAGATCATGCCCCTCTTGTGACCGCCTTGCGACTCTATACCCTGGTACATCACTTCGTTCCAATCTTCTCCGGTCAGGATCTGCGTGCACCAAATTGTATCCGATTACAAACGGCACCGCCGACAACATTCCGTTTCTCTTTCTATATCTAACAAAGCTACTTTCTGTCTAAACATTTCGTCTAAACATTTCGTCTAAACATTTCGTCTAAACATTTCGTCTAAACATCGCGCTGACGGAAAGACCATGTCTCGTGTAACTCTTTCCTTGCGATCGAACGTTCGAAGCAAATACGCAAGTTAGATAGCGGTCGAACGAAACTTACTTGGAAGACAGTGAGCAGCGCGATGGGAAAGGTGTTGAAGTTGGTGGGCGGCGTGCCGTAATCGAAGTTGAACTGGCCGCCAAACAGCTGCATACCGAGCAGCGCGAATATGAGAATGAAGAGGAAGAGCAGGAAGAGCAGGGAAATGATGCTACGCATCGAGCTGAGCAGCGATATTACGAGGTTTCTCAGGCTCTTCCAGTATTTGGTGACCTTAAAAATTCGCAGGAGTCTAAGGGCACGTAGGACGGAGAGGCCGAAAGAGCCGGACTTCACCTCGGACCAGATCACTTCGAAGATCGATCCTGAGATGACCACGCAGTCGAAACGATTGAAGCTCGAGTCGAAGTATGTGCGAGGACCGAGCGCGTACACCTTTATGAACATCTCCAACATGAACAGAGCCAGGAACACGAACTCTGCGAAGTCTGTCAACATCCGTTTTAACACCGTTCACAAACCGGAGAGACCGACGAAATTGCTTTCGTACAGAATGATTCTTTTGCTGGTTAATTCAGAGGCAATGAGCGCCAATTACGTCACGACGATTAAATTCCTCTTGCTACTATATCATACTTTATACGATATACTATACCATGCTACGCTATGCTATGATACGATATGCTATGCTATGCTACGCTACGCTATACTATGTTATACTATACTGAAAATAGCGAGAGTGTGTAATTGGCGGCACTGTCGCTGAGTTAACTACTCCACGAAAAGATTACCCTGCACTGATCGTTCGGATCTGCCGGAATTGTTTACTTACAGAGGAAATCGGTCAGCCATTGCGGCTGGCCGTAATGCTCCACGGCTACGCAGACGGTGTTGAAGAACACAAGAACGATGACGAACCAGTAGAACTTTTGCGATTTTACAGACTTTCGTATCCAGTACCTGAATCTTCTCTCGGCCAGCCAAAACTGCTTGCAAGGTCCCTTTTCTTTTGTCGAGGAAGCCCTCGAAAACCCTATAAATCGTACATCGATCGTTTTAACGATAATTTCAGCATATTCGTATCTCTTCGATACCAGTCTTTTCTTTTTCTATTTTTTTCTTTCTTTCTCTTTTTTTTTTCTTTTTCGTTTGCTACAACAAAGATATCGAGTCATTTTTCCAACGAATTTATCCGCGCAATCGCGTTATATCTCGTTAGCGCGTTAACTATCGCTTTCCCGATAATATATATATCGTAATGCGATACAACAAATTACTTCGCGGAAAAATGTTGCATCGCAGAACGTTCAAAGTTTGTCGCCGCACTCGACCTTGTATTCGATATCGCGATCCGATTCCGCAAACTTTCTTCTATAACTCTCGCTGATAATAGGTTCTACCAAGTTCGTCCGGAAGATCCTGTTTTTATCTTTGACTCTTATTCTTTCCTTCTTTCTTTTTTTTCTCTCGTTCTTCGATTATTTAGCGGACAGATATATAGCGGACAGAGACACATCTATTCTAGAGATTACTCTAACACAAGCGGCTGTTTCTATCTATTGTGGACCGACGATGCGTGAAGCTAATCTACGACTAGATGTCGAACGCTACCACTTAACCAGTTTTTTAACGGCGCTCTATTTCGTCAAACAGATTTCTCGCCGTACACTACTAAAACATCGATATTGGTATACTCCTCCACTGCTGGACGTACCTAGACCGCACGTGGATACACGTTCACCTGGCACATTGGCGACTCGTCGTTTTATCGATAACCATGAAACGTGAAATTCTCATCGACGAACGGAAAGAACGACAGGTATCGGCGATTCTCGCGAATGTCCCAGGTTGATCGGTAAAAGTATAAATATACATAAACAAATACAAGTATACACAATTACACCAGCCAACAGAAGCAATTCCTAGAAAAAGGAAGATAAAACGCCTCGATTCACCGTAGTGTGTCGTAATTTCTGGGTGTTGAGAATTTCGGAGACAATTGAAAGCCGACGTTCGCGGTCCCGCTCCTAAATACGTTTAAGTTTCCTCGCGATTACGATAATTACGCGCTGTCTTTTTCCGCTGCCGTATATGTATATGTATGTACTTGAACTACGCGACGGTAATTCTTGGGTCCGAAGGTGCGACATATGCAGCGATGTAAAGTCGATTGATATGTCTCGGAAACGATTATCAGAATCGCGTCTTATCAGAATCACGTTCGCGCTCAGCAATCCGAAAACTCTCGAACGATCGCGATCTCGTTGGTCCACGTGTGTACATGAGCGCGCGTATGTGCGTGTTGCGAGTATCGACACGGTTCGTCGCGTGAGTCGGATAGGTGAAACGAAAGTACCTTCGAAAGGAAAAACACAGAGGAAACAGATACGAAAAAACAAGTTACGAATACAGCCTCGTTTACGTTGCTCTTTGCGAATCGTAACACTCTGTCTGGTTGTAGTAGTTACCTTTCAGTTTTTTCTTAGGCACTGAAACAAGAGGAGCGTCTGATAGCGTGTGTCTAGAACGATCGTCGCCGTGGTCGAGGGAATTAAAGTGTCGCTCTTTATCGGATGCGAAACAGAAATCAGAAGGAACGTCGGATCGTCCCACGAGCAATTCTCGCTCGCGCCAATTTCTGCCCCCTTTTCTTCTTCGTTCGTTCGATCGTGGACGGAATTTCAACGGGAAGGCGAAGAAACGTAAACTTATTACTCGTGAGACCATCCGACTTTGGTTTATTAACGCGTCGATCGCAACGCCGATGAACATGAATATGCAAAATAGAAAGTAACGCCGAGGGAGACTTGGAAATGAAAGAGAAAGCGAGCGAACGTTTCGAAACGACGCTTTCTCCCCAATGCGAACGGGATATAATGATCGTAAGACGTAAATATTCTTTAACGTCTTCTATCCAATTACGAACGATGCAACGAACGATGGTCGATTTACCAAAGGTCAATGCGAAATCCTTCGTTAGAGACCGAATCGTTTCGAAGATTATCAACGTTTCGATCTTCGATCGAAGAGCAATCGAGGATAATATCGCGTTGGAAGTAACGTTAAGCGGGAAAAATACGACTCACCGTCGTCCTGGTCGTCGTCACCTTCCTCTTCCTCCGTGTCCGTGCTTTTGCTCTTGCCAAGCTTTTTCTTCTTCGCCTCGGCTCTTTTTCTTCCTGCAAACATACGTACATTTTTTTTCTCCTCTGTCACTCGCTCGATACGCTTTAACGTTCTCGTCGACCAGAGAAATTCGCAACGAGACCCAGCCACGAACCTTCTAATATGTGCTTCTTCTCCTCTTCCGTGGTCCTTTCTTCCGCGAGTATTACCTCCTCTACAAATAACAACGTATATTTACTCTCTATACGGTAGAACGCACGAGGAAGACGAAAGCGAATTCGGTCGAACGAAAAAGGATCGACCTATCGTTAGACGATGCGTAAAATGACTGATACAAAAAGGACAAAAGCTACGAGAGTTTACAGCCTAAAAAAGACGTTAGCCGTAAAGGGTGCACGATCGATAAACGATGTAGCTTGGCATGTTGACTTTCTAACCTGCTTTGCAGATCCAATTCAGGTAACAGTACAGTTCATGCTCGAGCTGCTGCTGTCTTCGCAATTTCAGGAAGGACTGCCTGTTCTCCACCTTTTCCCTCTCCTTCGCAAACTCTCTACAAGCGTTGATACAAAAGATGATAGAGCAGCGTTACATGGGACAACGAGGGATCGTTTCCACGTAAAATACGCCTTTAATACCTCTTTTCTTTCTTTAAGCGCGTTTTATTACTTTAGCCAGCGAATATCCGAGTTGTCGCGGTATATTCTAACCTAAGCGAATGGTTCTAGCAAGGATTCTATAAACGGGACAATTCGAATCGTTTACGCAACACGTATCGTGTTAGCCGCGACGCGGCGTCTATCGGGGCGAACAACTGCTACAGGTTGTACTACTAGTAGCGTGTACGTAGCGCGACGACGCGTTATTCTGGCTTTACTACTGCTACTGGCGCGATTCGCCTACCCAGCGAGTAAACGGCTAGCGCGACAAACTTAAGGAAAGATCGATCGTATCGAAACCTGCTTGAGTGATCCATTTTAAGTAGGCACTGAACGCAGTCGTGAATAGACGCTTTCTCTTTGTTTTCTGATAAGCCGCCCGCCTCTCGACGCGTGTTCTTTCGTTCGAAAACTCCCTGACGAACAGAAAGAAACGTAATCGGCCGTTCTTCGTTGGAACCGCGACGGCCTGACCCGAGTCGTTGAGCCCGTTCGTACATCGAATAAACGAATTCTCGTCGACGCGACGAATCCACGAGACATTTTTCTTCCACGTGCAAACACCAACATCCTCTTTTACATAGTTCGGTAGGGACAGAGCAAATAACGTTTCACGTGCACCGTGGATTTGTTACGTGTTCGTAAAATTCGTAAAAATCCGGCGAATTGGTAAATTCAGAGAGACAGAAACGAGAGAACGAACGTGAACGAGGAACGCGATAATCGAAGATGAAGATACTCACCCGCTCAGGACACCGAGAACTAAGTTCAGCATGAAGAATGAGCCAAGGACGATCAATGGTATAAAGTAAATCCAGTTGTACGTGCTGCCAAGAGCGTCGTTTGTCTGCAAATTTGACCAGAGCCACGTGAAGCCCATGTTACGTGTGCGAGCGCGAGTCACCGATTCCACGTAGCTGTCACGCGCATCGATCGCGATGATCGAAACCAAACAGTTGGCATACGGACATACAAACATCGAGACACTTAACCCTTCGTTTCTCCCCCCCCCCTCCCTCCCACCTTCCCCTTTCTCATTTGTTCTTGTTCCGCTGGAAATCTATCTCCAGGAATCTGAGCTTTCGTTTTTAACTCTTCCTCGCAAGAAACAGCACCAATTTCCCTCGTCGCGAAGGCCAATTTCGTTTCAAGTCGCACGAATTCGAAACTCGAGGTACACGCTCGTCGATTCGTACGCTCATCGTGCAGCGTTACGAATCGCGAGTAACACGACTAGTCGATTACACACAACACTTAAGGTGACAGTGATTGGAAAACACAAAAAAAAAAAAGAAAAAAAAAAAAAAAAAAAAAAAAAAAAAAAAAAAAAAAAAAAAAAAAAAAAAAAAAAAAAAAGGAAAAAAAAAAAGAAAATAGACAAGGAATTTCCATCGTACCGAGAAATGTGAAAGATATCGATCGTTGTGCGCGGAACCGAATCGAAGAAATTCAAGATCCTCTGACGGAGGATCGCGTGGCTTGAAGTTCTTCGAGTTCCGGTAGCGCAGAGTACGAAGCTTACAAAAAGAAATGCAATTAACACCAAGATTTGCAAAGAGGGCTGAAACTGACAGTGTTATACTGAGCAAGGTGAACATGTAGGTCAGTGTTAGCTGTAAAACATCTGCAAGCGTTTCTCTTCGGTTCCGACGAACAAGAATGAAACGGGCGGAAGCGAGACGTCATAGGGCACAGACACAGATATAAAGTGAAAAGAAGGGGTGACAAATAGACACGGGCACACAGACAGAGGATGATCGGACAAGGATGGAAGGACCGTTTGCGAAGGGACGAAATATACGATCACATTTAGAAATTTCAACAGACGTATTAAAAGTAGCGAACGACGGCAAGCAATGGAAGAAAGGTATACATATATACGGTAGGTAAGTGAAACGACAGAGAGAATGGAACGTACTACTCGTCGAATCGACGACCGCTCGCAACGCCAGGTGGTTTTCCCCCTTGGCGAAAACGAGTCTTCGTTTCGCGATCGATGTCGAACCGAACGAGAGAAATTTGGCAAAAACGAAGGACGGATGCGAACAGGAAGATAAAGGGAGTCGACTCGACGTGGAACGGAGAAACGACGAAGACGGAGAGAGTATCGGGTCACGTTTTGATACGCGTTGACTCGGTCGGGGTACGTGCGCGACGCGACGACACGCAAGAGAGAAATGTACGTATACAGGAAACAGAGAGAGAAAGAGACAGAGAGTTTTTAACACTGAAGGACATATCTCTTGCTTTACCCAGTACAATATGGCAGTCCAGCCCTCCATAGTGATGCACTGGAAGACAGTGAGCATGGCGAATCCGATGTTGTCGAAGCTGGTGATGCCGAAGTTTGGTCCCTCCCAGTGATCCATGCACGTCGAGATGTTCGCGTCGCACACGTGGGCCCCGAATGGCGCCTCGGATTTGTTGTCCGTGTTACACGGGCTCGCCTGTTCGCCCTCCTTCACGATTACATCTACAACAGAGTGAACGTCAGACCGATCGGTTCCTTCTTCGTTCTTTCCTTCCTTCGTTTCCATTCGTCTACGCTAGTACTCTAGTACTCTAGTACTTGGACGGATCGCTTTCTCTCTCCGGCTCTTGTTTTCCGAACGTATCGAACGAAAGAAAAGAAACGCTTCTCTCGGTACGGTTTACTCACTGATATCCCTGATGCTGTAACACGTTTTATGCAGGGTTCCCGAATAGAATTCGAGCCCGATGATGGCGAATATCACGATGGCGAAGAGCACCAGCAGACCGATCTGCAGAAGCGGCGCCATTGCCTTGATAATAGACTTGAGCACCACCTGGAGACCTGTTTGAAAGAAATTCGACAGGAGTAATTCAGGCCCAACCACCGCGCCCTCCAAGCGTCTATTTACTCTCTTTTTACTCGTTTCGCGTCTCTTTACTTTTCCTCGCTGCTCGGGGAAGCGTGCGTGCCGTACTGTCTTTTCTTTTTTCTTTTCTTTTTTCTTTTTTTTTCTTCTTTTCTCTTTTTCCCGAAGCGAAGCTCCCGAAACGAAATCAACGCTCGACTAACGCGTTTAAAAAGAAAGGCGTTCGTATCATCGATACGAGGATCCACAGCGGCTAAACAATTGAGATACTTCGTTCTTGTTACATGGACACAGCATACAACTCTCAAAAGATATAGCTATTTGGGTGGTGCTACGTAAAACAAAATAGTCGTTCTAACGTTGCAAGGCATCTACGTGTAGATATATAGATATAAAAATATATACTTGCAATAACGTTAATACTACAACTGAACTACGAGCTTTATGTCTGAAACGTTTAGTCGTCGGTTCGCTCGTAATCGGATCTACGTAGCAGCTATCGATCAATGGAAACGTTTCGAAGAATCGAAGATCCGATCGATCCCCGAAGTATCCGAATTGCAGAGGCAGAGGGAAATCAGAATGCGCGTTCCTCGAGCACCGAGCCTCGTTGTTTTCGCGTTTTCTCTTCTAAGAAAAAAATTTGCTCGCTCCGTATACCGAACGGAATCGAACGTGCGATGTACTTTAATTTTCTTCGTGATTGGAAATTATTTTCGATAGAGACTCGAAAGCGAACTCTGATCGTTCGAAAAGTGTCAAGAAACATCTGACGAGCGAGTGATAATAAAAGAAAAAAAAAAAAAGAAAAAAAAAGAGAATAGAGAAAAAAAGAAGAATGACGGAGAGGCCGTTTCGTTCGATTCGGCTGGATTTTCATGGCCGATTGTATTGAAACGCTACTCACTCGGTATGCCGGAGACAAGTTTGAGCGGTCGCAACACGCGTATCGCACGCAACGTGCGCAGATCCATATCCAGTTCTATGCCTTGCGAGAACGCCGTGATGAACCTGCCCCAAAACACACACACCCCGCCACACTTTACTACTTTCTACTCTATTACACTAATACTCACGCTACTTAAGTACTTAGGCTACACAACTATGTGGTAACTAGCGTTCTATGACCTAACCGATGGGAAATGGGAGAATGTCTAATCGGGGGTGAAGCTCGTCGGGGACCGATATATCTTCGCTTCTTTTTCTTCTTTGTAACGTATACGACACGAAATCAATTTTATCTCAACGTACGTTTTCTATACCATTTCCAAACTATGGATGGTAGGTCGGACGGACAGGGGATGAAATTCTATGAGCGGCGACTTTAAACGCGACCGTTCTTTACCATTTCTTACTATGTCTATTATGCCGACTATGACTAAATTGCGTGCTGATAAGCGGATCCGATATACGCTCAAAAGCGCCAGGGGACATCTTTTATCCTTAACGATTTTATCCTTATCGATAACGTTGAATATAAATAATATATATAATACAACGCGATCTTTCGTTTAAATCTTTCGATAAAATTGTACGTTTTTCCAATTTTCAAGCAAAGTATGATAACTCTCGAAACCCTAGGACTTTTGAGCGAAGGCGCGAGCAACGAAACTTTTAACTCGTCGCGTATTTCCGCGCGTGTACTGCGATCGATGGCGACGAAACGTGAAAGTTAACCCTTCGCGCCCCTCGATCGTACGTACAATCGAATTCAAAGACAAAAAGCTCGACTCTCGATTCTCACAGAGTCGGATTAGCTTATCGAATTAGCGCATCGTCGGATCACCCTTTAAACTATATAATCGCGAAAGGCGGTGAAAACGGTTTCCAAGTTCGATCGATTCGGCTTAATATCGAAAGCATGGAGACGGGTTAACGGGTTGACGGGTCGACGGGATGGTGCAACTACGCTAAGAGATTAAATGTTTAATGATTTCTTTTATCAAGAGGATTTCGACGCTTGGATAGAGAGGAAATTCTTATTAAGTTACTCACGCGAGATTCTAATTCTAGATGCCGTTGAATACAATCCTCTGCTAACTATAACTCTAGTTCCACGAAGATAATAAACGTAACATCCGTCGCGGTCGTTCAACTCGTTCGTACGAAGCTAACCCCCTGTTCTCTGTCGATCGCAAGAATATCGACGGATCGTTTCGTTTAATCGTCCGTTTATTTCGTTCTGCTTTTATCGTTCGAAACGACCACGACGGATCGTCGATAGCGTTGGCGTCCTAAATATAGCTAGGATTGCTCGGGCCCTAAAATACACCGCTAATTGGGAATGTCTATAAATTAGAAGCGAAATAGGAAGATTTCCCATACTGCAGAGTTTGCATTCTTCGTAAAATCTTCGTGAAATCTTCGTCGAATCATCGCAGAATCTTGGTCAGCGTGGAAGAAAAATTGATTTCATTCTCGAACGTTGAATTTGCATCCTGGTATCTTTTTTCTTTCTTTCTTTCTTTCTTTCTTTCTTTCTTTCTTTCTTTCTTTCTTTCTTTCTTTTTTTTCTTTCTTTCTTTCTTTTTTGATAAGAGGAGTCCGAATTCGTTCGCACGCTATGATTCGTGTTGCGGAGTAATCGTGGGAAAGAGAAATTTCGAGGACCGTGATCGAAGGGAAGGCGGATAAGAGAGAGGATATCTCGGTCGATGTCTAAAAGTCTGTGTAGGACTATGACTCGGTCTCTCGAGGATGTCTAAAGGTACCACTCTCTAGCAAACACGAGCTTGCTCGAATACGTTACTGTTCTAGAACATGTACCTATTTACCAACGTATAGTCAATTCTATCAATCAGTGACTGTGACTAAAGATAGAGTTTGCTAAATATAGAGACACCTGCAGGCCAGTAGTTTCGTGTTTTTTTTTTTTTTTTTTTTTTTTTTTTTTTTTTTTTTTTTTTTTTTTTTTTTTTTTGCGTGTGTACGTGTATCGAGTGTATAGGTGCGCGTATTCCGCGTTACGCGACAAATTTCGAATGGAAAGAAGTCGTTCGAACGTATATATAATTCGTACGTTATCCGACGAGCGTCGAAACATCAGCGAGACCGTTTACACCGATTAAATCGAATTTGCTTCGGTCGTTCGTTCGTTCGTCTCGGCGTTTATCGCGTCGTATGCGAGCGAAATATTTTCTCGAAATTTTCGATACACCTGACGCGATGGTAGACGACGCTACGTGAGCAGAATACGAAAAAAAAATCGAACGGCGAATTAAAGATACTGGTCGCGCATCGCGGCAACGAAAATTCACCGCACGTCCGATAACTTTTCCTTCCCTAATGAAAAGCCAAAGATTTCGTCGATGACTCGATGGTGCCGATGGTGGTATATTCGCGCCGTACGCTTCGTGTGTTACGTGTGTGCGTGCGTGTTCTTGCGTGCCTTTGTGTGTGTGTGTGTGTGTGTGTGTGTGTGTGTGTGTGTGTATGCGTGTGCGTGCGCGTGTGCGTATGTACGTGTCTAATTTGTCGACTTTTGAAACTCTCTAAATGTACGAATAACTTGTGCACAAAACTGAACATAACGACAGAAGATATAGAGCAAATAGTAACGCAATATAACACTAGCGACTAATTCACGCAAGTCCTCTATAGAGACAGTAGAATATCAATAATACGCATAGATATATATATATATGTATAACGTATAAGACACTCGAATTACGCAAACCACGTGGACACAGAATATATATATATATAGATATTATGTTCAATTAATATCGATCATCAAACTGCCAACGATCATCTAGCGTCAATCAACTGTTTCTAATACACCCATAGCCTCTAAGTGGTGGTCAATCAACGATAAAAAACGGAACGCTTAAACGACGTGAAAAAACGTGTATAAATAATCGGGAAAACTAAAGAAGGAAACTAAAAGGATAGAAAACTAATAAATCTGTAATAGAGAAAGATGAAACGTATATAAAACTAAGGAGACTAGTCGAACGCACACAAACTGCCAGGAACAACGGGGGATTAGTTAGTTAGTTAGTTAGTTAGTTAGTTAGTTAGTTAGTTAGTTAGTTATCAATCTGCTGCTCGACTGTTCTCTGTTACTGCACTCTGTACTGTTACTTATGGCGTTTGTATCGTTTGCCGTTTCGCAGAACTGTGACTGACTCACTTGGAATTTTCGAAACCAGCTTTAGCGGTCTGAGGACCCTGAAGGAACGTAGCATACGCAGGTCGACGTCCACGTTTGTTTCGGCGAACACGGTCATCGACCTAATCCAAGGATTACTCTAGAATCTATCTGCTCGGCCGAAAAAAACCGATCGACGTGCGATCTCCTTAAATCTTAAATCAACGCGGAGAAAGATCCTTTCGTCGCGTCGTTCCATTTTCGAGCTAAATTTCCAACCGATTTTTCGTTCGCGTGTAAACGTTTCTCTGTTCGACGTCGAATCGATCGTCGTTCTAAGAAATCGAAACGCGTAGGACGCGGCGAACGACGCGAAAAGAAAGGCTTTCTCCGTAAACAGGGCTCCTCGAGGCGAGCGTAATCGGAGGGATAAGAGAGAGGTGGTGGTGGTGGTCGTTTAACGCGAAATCATCGAAACGGAACGCGCTGGAAATTCGATCAAAGCCTGACCAAGTGACATTCTCCTCGTCCACTGTTTTCCTCTCCATGCGCGTTTTCTTACGAGACGAAGCGAGTGCACGCGCGCGATGCGCATCGCCATCCAACGACGAACAGAGAGACAAAACGGAACGGTGGAAGATGGAAAAAAGTGGAAAGAGCAAGAATGCGCTCGTTCGTTTGCACGGAGTAGAAGAACACGATGGGGGTGGGGGCGAGGGGAGGGACGGAGAATGAAACGATTGAGTGAGCTCGCGGTGAAACAAAGTAACGAGAAAAGTAGAAGGAAACGAAAGTACGTAAAACTCGAGCGATGAGCTTTCGCGAATTTTAACGGAGGATGATCCCTGTTTTCCGTATTCCTGGGCTGTTTTACATCTCTCTCTCTCTCTCTCTCTCTCTCTCTCTCTTGCACGCGCGCGGAAATCGATCGACGGGGGCTTTCGAACTCGAACCGAGTGCGGAGGAATACGGAAAAGCGAGATCACCCGTTGTCAAAGATCGTCCCGGAGAAGAAAGGGGAGAGTAGTGTATCGGTAGCGTAGAATAATAGAAAACGATTCGCTCACCCGGTCACCACGACGAAGAAATCCATGATGTTCCAGATGTTGCGCAGATAGGAGCCACGGTGGAGGACGAAGCCAAGGGCGAGGATCTTGAGGCTCGCCTCGACGCAGAAGATCCCGAGGAAGTAGATTTCCGTGGCCTCGAGCTTCTGCGCGAGTATGGTTTTGTCCTGCTTCGGCAGGTGCTCCTCGAGGGCGAGGACTACGCAATTGGCGATGATGGTGAGCAGGACGGCGTACTCGAAGGGCGGCCATTCGATTATGAAGCGAGTATGCTTCCTGATGCAGTTATCCTCCGACAGGATGAACAACGACGTAGTGCCCTTGCCACCTGCCCCACCGCCACCCGCCCCTCCGCCCTGATCCCGGCCTGGCGCCATGTCCACCAGACCAGGTACCTGTTTACAACGTTTTCCTTCCGTTTAATCTCATCCTATCCCCTTTCTTACCATCTGTATCCTTCCTCGATACTCTAGAAACTCAGCGCGATTCTTTTTCGAAAGAAAAATCGAATGTTTCCTCGCTACGACGCGAACAAGCAAGACGGACGACGATACCTGTCCGAGGGCGAATGCCCAGCGATAAACCGATCCCTTCGCGACAAAGCGAAGAAACCGGCACACGGATCTTTCGAGTTCGCCTCTTACCTCCCCTCCAAAGCTAGTCCAGTCACCGAGACCACTCAGTCCGGCCAACCTCGGCCTTCTCCTGTACTGACTCGCGTATCCAGGGTCCCTTTGTGCCGCCTCTTGCGCTGCCAACCTGCAAATCACGCAAGATAAAAGATGTTAGCCAGCGAGCGAAATTCACGGTATGTTGTTATCGGGCACGCGTATGTGACGGCGCACCTTGCCACCAGAGGATACCATCGATTTTGCGAACTTGTAGTTCGCGGCGTGTCACCGGCAAACACGGAAACGAATACGCGACCGCGAGAAGCGGACGCGATCGCGTTCGACTTTCGTGATACGCGACATTCGACCGAGCAATTTCGGCGAGAGATTCCGCCCGTCGAGATAAGAAATGCAAAGTCACGCTACCGAGGCATTGCGACGCGATCAAATACGCCAGGAATATACACGTACAGAGCGTGATTATTTTTGGGAGGATAAGAATCGCCCGGTCGGATGGTGTAGTCGCCAAGTAGTGTTTCGCCAGAGAGGTCGTTAATGGCCAGCGCGAGCATATAATACGCCGCCGGGGCTAATTAACTACATTAGCCGAGACTTTTGCAGCTAGAAGCCTGCCACGTGCGTGGCTTCTACTCGTAGGAAAGTGCAATCAAGGTAGCCGGTAATGCAATAACTCGCGACAAGGATACCGCATAGGACATCCGTGCATTTTGTCGCGTGCTGCGTGCCTTCTAGCTCGATACATAGAGGGCAAGCCTCGTTGCCAGATTACGTTCTATTCACCGAGCCTTGATTCTCTATTCAGCCGCGATCGGCGTTTCCATCCTTAACAAGTTCGAGCTCGTTTACCAACAAGACGATCAGCTCCTTGTTGCGTTGAACCGCGAGCAGATCGTTTACCGTCGATATCGTCCTCTGTGACGATCGAACGTTTCTCCGACGATACGTAACGGATACGTAACGGACAATTTTCTAGGAAAAAGATTGGCTGCTGAATTTGCGCAACGCGCGAGAGAATATATTCTTGATCGATGATAGTCACACTCGGGATGTTCCTGGGAACCCGTTAAAGTGCTCCTTAAGTTCTTCCGAGAACGCTGGAACTCGAGAATGCCTCCGATGCCCTTCGTTCTACAACGAGAGTATAGTCGAATAATGCAAAATTTTCTAACGGCGACGAGTTTGCACTTTAAAAAATGATATCCTCGTTTCGTCGACCTAACGTCCGACATTGAATTCGTTCGGTCGTGTATATCTTCGTAACTCGATTCGCGATTATCCTTCGTCGATCAGATGTCTTCGCGTAATTCGTGATACGACAGAGACTAGTTGCTCGCGTTGTTGATATCAATGCCGGCGATGACCGATACATCGCGTAAACGTGCTTCGACTCGTCGAATCGGTGCAATTCATTCGTCGATACCAACCGTTGCACGGACCGTTCGATCAACGCGAGTTACAAACGTCGTCGTCTGGTTGCGACGAAATTCCACGAGACTGACATCCGGCACGAGTTATCCGCGATTTCTCGGGATCTAAAAATCGCAATGTCCTCGGCCTTTCTCCTCGTTTTTCAAATATATATGTATATATGTATGCTTCACGCGTACGGGAACAGCGTAAATCGAAACGAGAGGACGCGCGCAATCTCGTCGATCAATTAATAACGATTTAATTTAATCAAGCCGTAGATACGAAGTCCATTGTCGATGCAAGCGGTAATTTGCCACCTACGCCGACCTCGTACACGCGAAACGCATCAACACGGCATTATCAGTCAGCCACGGTGTCGTAATAACGATAACGATGTTACCTATCGACGCAATCATCGCTGTTATATTCTCATTCGTTGCGTCAACCTTTAATTAACCACGTTCGAACCAGAAAGTCGACTCTTCGATTGTTTGCGTTTTAAATTCCACCCATCTTGCGCAAATCGAAACAACTCGTATCGTCGAAAATCGTCTTTTCCTCTCCGTGCAAGGTCCCTCGGATAGGCTGGTTAACCGCGAAGGAATAAGCGACTCCCTGTCGGATTGACTGTTCGTTCGTCCGTCCGTTCGGCCCGACAGAACGTCTCTGAATTATTGAAATCGAAGCGCGAATAATTGATAGAGCGTAGCCCGTATATCGGTAAGATCGATAGTACTCTCGAAAATGAGCTAGCACGGTCCGCCTTCGAACGAGTTCGACAGCGGAGAACGACACGCGTCGCATCGCCTAACGCCGCTCGATCCTCGTTCGAGCCGCCTCGATGATCGTTACGCCAGCAACAGGTGTAACCTATTGCCGATTACGCACGGGCGAAAACTTTCGAAATTTAACCGATCGGAATTTAAGCGTGCCGAGTCGAAATCGTTCGCGCTTTTCTTCCTCGAACAAACCGGCCTCGGTTAACGCCCGATTCTGCACGCGCAATCGGCTGGCGATCGCGCCTCCGAGCGATTTACGATAGAAATCGTTGCCGACCGGAGGATCCCCGGGATTTCTCGATAAATTACCGAGGAACGAGTCGCGACACCATGCCCTCCCATTCGAAATTGCGAGAGGCGAATTAACTTTGCGTCGTCGAGCTAAAAATCCGAGTTAAAAACCCGTGACGAAGGTTAATCGCGATTTATGCAAGGCAACGCCGTCCAAAAGGACTTTTTACAGGTTACCGAGCCACGATCCGGAGCACCGAGATCCGTGCCAAACCCTCGTGTCGCCGGCCACCCGTGTTTTTTATTCGCGGTAATTAATACAAGGGCTCTTTCGCCCCTCTCTCTCTCTCTCTCTCCCTCTCTCTCTTCGATGCGTTCGTCTTTCCGACGATCTCGATCGTTTCGTTCGCGCATGTCCAACCCAAGCGCGCTACGTCGTCCGAACGTTCGCGATTCGATCGTTTCTCCGAGCGTCGCGGGGCAAAGTCGACGGACTCGTTACCAACGGGATCAACGAACTCGAGATCGTTTCGGCGTGAACGATTTCCTGCTGAAAGGCTGAAATTCTATCGATCGAACATATTCGACGTCGCGGATCGTAGTTGGCTAAAATTAGCCGGCGTACGGTCAGACCTGCGACGCGAAACCTAAAGTCTGGTTGACCGTAACCGATTGATTACGTCGTCCAGTTTCTCGAGGAAAACGGAAGGGAACGTCGCGGTTTTTAAACGCGAAAGGTCGTAAAATGTTTACCGGGACGGAGAAACGTGGGAACGGAGAAAGGTGGAACGGCGTATTTTTGTTGCACAAATACCATCCTTGACTGTTGCCGATCGAACCCCGACGAATTTGCGGAGCTCGCGAATTTACTGTAGAAAAATTCACGAAGGAACGTGAGAATAGTTGGTCGTGTTACGGCCTGAAGAAGATGGAACGTTCGCGAACCAGCGAACGAGAGAAGGAAGATGCACGCAAAAATAATTGGCCTTCGATTCCAGATCGTGAACTAACGAGGGAGCAGTCGTGAGAGAAGGCCATTTTTTTCATCTTGTTGCGGGTATAAATATGCGCGATATCGAATTTTCCGACCCGAACTATCGCGAGAAAACGTTCGAGGTGCGCACGATATTCGTTCGTTTCGATTTTCGATGATCGGTCCTTTGAATCTCTGCTTTCGGGCGACGAACAATTATCCGGGCGCTATAAAAGAAAGCAAATGTGTCGCAGCGTCTCGTCCGACATCCCGGTTGACGGAACAGCGTACCACCAGCGTCGAGAAGCATCGAGATTAGTGTCTATTCGTAGCAACTGGGACGGCACTTAAAAGTTTATTATGGCTCATCAGTTATCGACGATACTTCTCGAGAGTTATTAATATCTTTCGGGAAATCAATATGAAAGACGTGACGCCGCGCTATAACGGATCTCCTTGAAAATCGTTGTATCGGTGTGCATGATTCTCGCGTTAACCCTTCCCGAAGTCGTTTAGTCAGCCGCTAATGCGAGAGACTATCCCTGTTACCCTTGCTATTCTACCAACGGTCTCAACGTTCCAGCCGTTGCAGTTCGTCATGGTTATAGGTGGGCGTTATTCCTGGCATAACGAAACGTTTTCGGCAATGCGTAGAAGAAACTCGAGCGAATTAGGGCCAAGTTTATCAACGATATCAACCGTATCGTGTTTTTTAAGCAACCGGGTTTGCACGCAACGAGAGAAACTTCCTTCTAGCCTCGGCGTTCTCGAAACAAGCACGGTAATATCGCACGATATACATCTATACCGCGACTAATCGGCGCAGGCGTCCCGTTTACGAGCGAAAATCAAACATCCGCGAATATTCGATTTCTCGATTACTCTTGAAAAGTGTTTCGGTCGGAAGAGACGCGACGGGACTCGTTCGAAGAAAGAGAAAGGTGAATCATGGAGAAATCACGGAGGAATCGTCGAGGGTTAGAAAAACGCGATATGGAATAAGCGTGATGCGGGTGGAGGGGTAGGCGTAATCGCGCTCGAGTCCTGATTCATCCTTGAAGCAGCTCCCACGCGGTACGAGGCGCAGCCCGAATAGAGGTTAACGTTAAACCGAGAACGGTCGAGAGGAATATATTCGAGGCGGAAGAAAGGGTAGAGGGCGAAGGAAGAACGAGAGAGCGAGAGAGCGAGAGAGAGAGAGAGAGAGAGAGAGAGAGAGCGAGAAAACAGGGAAAAGAGGGACGAGAAGATGGGGGGATGAAATTGGCGGCCGACTAAGAATCGCAGCAGCTCGAGTGCGCCGGTCGCACCACCCTGGGTCGCAGGGATTCGGGCTGGCGCGCAGCCGAATCGCCGCTCTGCGCCACGTGCGCAGTATATCTGCCGCCTGTGTGTCCGGCATCTTGCTGTCCGCTGCTTACCTTCCTACCTTTCAACCTCTGCTCGTCCGTCTACCTACCCTTTGCCTCGTCCCGTATTTTTCCACCACGTGCACGCTACCAAAGCCGATCGCACGATCCTTAGGATTACGAGCACCGGTCGAAGCATCGTCGCCGACTCGTTCACAGGCTGCAATCGTCGTCGCTCTCCACGAGAACGCGTCTCCGGGGCGTCTCCCGGCAGCCAGCTGTGCCGCGCTGCGACCGCGATCGTTACCCGAAAAGCCGGCTAATGTCGCCCTCTAAATGCGCGAAACGATCTTGCCAAAAAGCACCGGAGCACCGAAAGCGCTGTGACGCGAGCATCACGGCGCCCACCCGTTCGACACCTCCACCGTCTCGCGCTTTCTCTCTCTCCCTCTCTCTCTCTCTCTCTCTCTCTCTCTCTCTCCCTGTCGCGCTTTCTCTCCGACACAAGTACACACTCACACACACACACACCTCGATTCTCTGGCATCTCCGCGATATCGAGGCTACAGTCGGCGACGTTGCGGAGCCACCTAGAGAGAGGGGGTTCCTGGTGACGTCACCTCTCCGCCATTTTGTCCGGTGACGTCAACCGTGCCACGACCATCACGACCGCCACTACCGGCCGCGTACCTTCCAGCCTGCTCTACGTTTTCGCAGGATTCTTCCGTCAACCGGTTGCGTACCTCGTTCCGATCTACCACCGTCTCTCTGTTTTCCTTCTTTTCGCGTTTTCGAAATTTCAAACTACCACCGACGATGCAACGTATCCGTGAAACCAAACAACGACACGAAAGCGATCGTAACATTGGGTCTAGCCTGGTTTAGGGGGTTCGACGGTGCGATCCGATCGACCGTACGTGTTCGTAAACGCGAAAAAGGTGTTGTCGAGCCTGTCGCGGTTGTACGAACGTGCAAGCGTCCGAGCAAGCCGGTGGCTAGTGCGTAAATCTAGGTCGAGGTAGTACGGCCGTGGGCAACGGCATTCGGGGGAATTCGATGCAGCGGTTCGCTTATGCTCGGCGTCGAGCGACGCGATCACCCTGGCATAACGTTCGTCTTAATTATTCGATTCGAAGCGCTCCAGGCAGCAGTCGATCGAGCGCGATAATCGCGTCAGCCGGTCACAGCGTGCCAAGATTTTTCGCTAACGGACGCGCGTCACGCGGTAACACCCCCCATCCGATACTACGATACTTTGTGTCACGTGTACCGGATAAACTTCGAGAGGAAAGAAATTCCCAGAACCTCGTTTTCAACGACGAGATCCCATTTGCAACGCGTAGCGAGTAGGACGCGTGGAAGCCGAAATTAACGACAAGAAGAACGTTCGATATTCATGTAGAAACCATTCTGTTTGAGAAATTACTGCAGGAAATTAAATTTGCACGATGTTAAGTGGAGAGACACGTCGAACGTCGCTGCTATCAATCGTTATTCGACGCCTTGACTCGCCACTCTGCTATGTCGCCAACGAATACTATAGTACGCCAGGTGTTATCGATTCTTTTAACGAGGATATAGAAATCACCGGTTGCGCCCGGTCTCTCGGCTCGTCTCTCGTATTCGGATTTTATTCAACGGACGACTCTGTCTGTCGCGCGACGTCGCTACCGTCACTGAAACGATGGTTGCGAGCTTCTCGTCGACGGAAGCTGCCGCTGCTAACGTAGCGACGAATACGTTGCGAGCTTGCGTTAGCCTGGAGATTGCTCGTCTACTCGGCGATGGAGTTTGTCGGTTCTAACTTCGCCGTATTTCGTCCACGACGACTACCGAATCGCTCGCGAGGAACCTGCATCGACTACGCCTGATGCGAAAACAGGAACAGATCGATGACGCTGTTACGACTGCCTCGTGACGGCGTCGTTAGGTCCGATTCAAAAACGTTGATCGTACGTGCAAATTCGCACGAGATCGAAAGCTCGACCGAATCTCGAAATTAGGGAACTTCGTTGACACCGATCCTTCCAAAATACAGTTTCCGTGCAAAGCCAGATTTTATCGAAATTTGCGCTCCGACGGACAAGAAGGAAAGAGACGATGAGATGGAGCGCAATTGGAATACCCACGGTCTAACGCGGACGAACCTGATACGAAGCTGAGGCACCATAAATAGCGCTAATAGCATTGTCTGCGCGTTAAACCCGTGTAAACGCAGGCGGACGTCGGTGAGAAACGGGTGTTGGAAAGCGAGGGAAGGCCAGCGTTAAAGAGCCACCTAGCCATAATAACCGCCTACGTACCCCGGTAAAATTACCTTTCGGTCTATTTGCCCCTAGAAACCGGGGTTACGTCAGCTGTACACGTGTGCGACGAATACGCGTATCCGTTTCGTTTCGACAGTTCCCCTCCGTTCCCCTAACGCGCCCTTGCCCTGCTGCTACCACCACCCCTGACGAATTGTTCTGCGATCGCGCGTTATGTCACTGCGTACGTTTACGTGCACCTCGTGTGCCTCGTGTGCGAGTACGTCGATCTACGTGCACTGCCTAATCACAGCCGCATCCCCTCGACTTCTCTCTACCTTCCTCCCGACTCTTGTCACACAACCGCCATATACGTCATTCTCGTATTAACCTAACGATGTTATTAATCGCAATGGAAATTTGCCACTCGTCCGATGGAATCGAAATTTCGGACGGCCGGAATAAATTATCGACGATGGATGGATCCTGCCGTTGTTATCGTGTACGATAAAAACGTCGTGTTCGCGGAGACAGACGAAATTTCCAGCAACAAACGGATATTAGATACTCGCGGATAAATCGTCGATCGTGAGGAAAGAATTTTTTATCGAAGAAAATAGAAATTTACGCTTGTAGAGTGCAGGCAACGAGCGTTTGCAAAAGTGGTAGTAATATGCAAATTTAATTGACCAGGATACACGAGTTCGTTTAAACGCGTTTATTCGTCGTCGCTGCTATAAACGCATCGTCTGCGTCTAAACGCATGCGTTTTAGAGCAGTCCGTCGGTCAGCAACGATCACACCGCGTACTCTAGCTTCGCTGCGATGCGTCGATCGAAAACGCGAATCGCTTTCCGACTATAGCCCTATATATATATATATATATATCGTTTCAAACGATCAAATTTTCCTCGAGATTTTCCAAACTTGCGACAGCCACGTGCTCAAGATAAACTTCTGCTCGCAATCGTAAAGGACACTCGAGAGAAACCGTTACGCTACGATATCGAATTACAGACTTTCGGAGGTAGTTTCTTAGGACGAAACAATAGATATTAGAGATCGTCCCGCGGAGTCGAGTCGAGTCGTCGATCGTTCTTCGAACGTACTTCGTAGATCGAAAGCAACGAACGTGTATAACGAAAGATCGAACGTTTATTTTCACCGAATGATTTAACAAATTGAACATCTACCATAAAATGATTTACGCGCGAAAGATCGATATCGTTGCGGTAATTTACGATTGGTTAACCGACACTGCATAGTGGAATGCCGTAAATCATGTAAAATCGAACGTCGCAGCCGATGCATATCGAGTCGAAAAACGATTTCCGAGGGGAAAAACGTCGAAACGCGAGACAGCCGTGGCAAGCCCAGGGCAAACACGCGAAAGAGAGGCGCGATCGCTGGCCTTGCAAGTATTTTCCAAACTTCCAAACGCGAACAAATCCGTCGCGTAAACTTATAAACAGCGACGAAACTGTCGATCGAAACTGTTCTCTGCTCGACGCGCGCCAGTCGATCCGATTAGATCGCAGAATTAATTCGATTTGCGCGACAGAAAAATTCCTAGGGAGGACGATCTTTCGATCGTTCGCGGTCGCCGACAGTTTGCTGATTCAACGACGAGCAACGGCGAAAATGGAAAAAAAAAAAAAGTGAATGAGAATCTGAAAGAAGGACGAGCGAACGGAAGGGGAAGGGGAAGAGGATTCCTGGCAGGGCTGTCTCCGGATTGGCGAGTGCTCGAGCACCAGTCACGACCGAGGATAAAGCTGTATAACTATGTGGCTCGTAACGTCGAGACGAAAGGGGTCGGCTATAAACGAGCGAGATCGTCTGGCGCCTGAGAACGTCTCGAAACGTTGCTGCGAGACGCGCATCTATGATTTTAACTCTTTCGGACGAACAGCGACCGAGAAAGAGGAATCGTGAGAAAGGGAAGGGAGGAGGGCGGAGGGGATGGAACAACGTCATGGCCAGACGTCTGACTCGTCCCACGCCCACGCTCCTCGCCACACACGCCATTTCCGAAGAAGTTGCACCAACCAGTGCGGATACGTCTCGCTCGTTTTAGCGCCCCGGAGAAAATCAGCCGCTGCTTCGTCTTTCTCTCGATTGCTCGGTTAGCGCGGACATTGGTAAAAATCGCCCCGTCCTTTCATCCGGTATCTTTAAACGCGATTCGATCGCTCGACGATACGTATGGAGCTACGAAAGACGAACCACTTCGATACCTATGTATCTAGGACCTGAGTGACCTATTTTCGTCCAGCGAAGCCGAACGTTGGCGAGACGTTGCCGTTCGATTCCTATCGAGTAGGACACGTAACCAAAGACAGGCGTTACAGAGGTGACGTTGCTGGCTACCTCTCGAAATTTCCTCCTACGCGTATCGTGGCGGTCGGCGGGAAACGCGCGTGGCAGCTCGAGGGTTGCGAAATCCTACGTGACTCGCAACGGGGAAGCAAGGAAGGAAGAAAGAGGCGGGAGAAAGGCGGCGGGAGGTCGAAGGAAGGTTTCGTGAATCGGAAAATAAAGCACGAGGCGGCAACGGTCGTTCCACGTATTCGAATGGATGATTTGGTGACTGACGCGAGTGAATGAGCGAAACACGCGACCGTGAAAGAACCGTTCCAAGAAGCTCGTATTCATTGATAAGGGGAACCGATTAACCGACCGTTCACTGTTCGCCGAAGGATGCTAATTAGAATATGCAAATTCGGTTACACGTATAATTCCTAGAAATTTCTGCGACTAAAACAATTTTTGCCGAGTCAATGGATGCGATAACGCGGCGTACTCGTGGAAATTCCGCGCAATATCTCCACGTTGGAAACGAATACGAGTTTGCGTTCACGGCGATAAAGTTGGAAAATCGAATTTAGATTTCCCGGGAAGTTGGCGCGCGTCAAGCAACTAGTCCGATGATTTACAAGTAACGTTTTTCCCCTTCGAAGTTGATCGCCTCACCTATCAATCTCTTTCAAATATTTTCATATATAAATTTGTAAAATTTCCTGTATACAGGAGGCTCGTAATCGAAGAATATTCGATAACAACCCGACAGACGTTGCCACTGTTTTTTTTCCCCTTCTTATTAAAATTTCGCGACGTTCGGCTCGGCGGAACGTTATCGTTGCGTTGTAAATCTCGCCAATCGCAACGTGGAAAGCTGTAAATGATAATCTCCACGAATCTTTGAATATTCCAACGAACCATTAAAGAAACTACGATCGCAAAGTTGGTACTTACGGTAGCGCGTGTGCCAAACTCGTTTCCGTAGCTGTTCTCGCTAGTCTGACCACGCACGTACTTGTACTACTTAAAAGACCGGACGTGCCAAGCGCTGCCCTTTCTACCGCGCCTTCCAAACGTCTAGCTTCTCTCGTACTGCTTTTGGCAGGACGCGTCCGCTCCGGATCGATCTCTTTCTACTCGATCGCGACGCATTTTCCACCGAAGATTTTATACTTCGATCCCGTGACAGATTCCAACGTTTCGACTGCGTCGATTCGCATCGTCGTTACGCGATGAATTCTAGAAAACGCTGGGGAATGCAACTCGAATAAATAGATGGCGAGGCCATTCGATGTAGACAACGGGATCCTTGAACTATAACATTCTAGCACGAACGATACAACTCTTGGCCTTCGATGAGTCGCGCGATTCGTCTAATTGAAAGCGCGGCTAGTCGGCTTCGCCGAACCGAAAGCGAATCGTTGGACGCGGGAACGCGACGCGTGCCGTCCACGTTCCACGAAACCAGACGCGTCGTTGGAACGTTGAATCGCGCTTTTCAAATCCTTGAACTATGACGTTATAACACCGACGTAACTTAAACGATTATTTAGATCGTGGAGATAGCGCGCGGGAGAGGGAGAAGGAAGAGTCGACACAGTTTTCTCTTTTTTTTTTTTTTTTACATTAGCGTTCTTACTTCTCCAATACGACACACGATAGATTACCGCTGTTCAAACTTTCCACTGCGCTCGTAACGCGGGACGAATTACGTTTCTTTCGCGGCGTAGTAGCGCTTTACGAATTCGATCGGAAAGATCTCTTCCACCGAGATACTCTTTGCTACGTACGCAACTTCGCTGTCCGTCCGTTACCCCGTTGATCCTGTCGCTGTTCGTAGAGACGCGAGTCGAACAACGAACAACATCTTCCGGATGGACAAGCGCGGGGACGAAGAATTCCTAAGAACAAAGTCGTCCAAACGGTAGGCGATCGAATCGCAGAACGTTCCAAAACTCGTCGCTCGCCCTTACCCGCTTCTACGATCCGCCCTATCCACGTATTTCTATCGTAGAACGCGAAGCTCGTTTCCTTACGCTACCCAAGGTTTATAAATCAGGGATGTCGCCCTTGTCAATAGTAAGGTCAACCGGGGCGACTCGGTGTCTCCGGCAGCTTTTGCCAAGTGGTACGAGCAAAGATAAAAGAAGAGAGCCAAGAGGAGGGCACGGTGGAACGAAAAGGCGCGGGGGAGAGAGAGAGTGGAAGAGAGTTGGACGAGCCGGAACACTGCCGAAGTCGACGTATGCGCGGTATACGTACGCATACACGCAAACACGCAATAATATACGCATTCGCTGGCAGGATTCTCTTTCGCCTACGCCACGAGGTCACCGAGCATTCGAGCGCCATTGGTCATCGGCAGAGGGGAAGCGAGAACCCGCGTCCTTCGCCACGCAACGTGCCTTACGTATGTCAGCTTGCCCCTTTTGTCGCTGGAATTTCAACTCTCCGCATCTCGCACGATATTCCAGGAAATAAGAACATGGAAACGTGGACGAATGCCGGTCGAGGTTGCCACGTTTCACGCTTAATTTTCTTCGATCCACGATTTTCCTATTTACGGAAAGGACTCTCGACTTTGTCGGATTCGCGAACCAACGAGTTCGAAAGACACGGGTAGCAGTCGCGCCGAATACGTTGACAGCCACGCGTCACGATACCTCGTGGACGATATCGCCCCGCTCTCGCCCTCGTCCCTTTCCTGAAACGTTCTCCGGCGCCCGATCCGACGAAACTAACCTCGAGAGGTTCTTTATCCGGTGATAATAAAAACACTGCACGCGATGCCTACGTACGTGTATGCCCGACGCCCATTGTATCCAACGAAACTACGACGGCAATTAGGTTAAACGAACGAAGCGGATCTAACCGTGAGTATTAAACGCACGCGCGCGCGCGCGCGATATCATCGTGGATGTAAAAGGCATCCCTACGGTGGCATAGCCGACCCCAGGGAATATGCGAGCTTTATTATGTACGAAGGACGTGTATGTGCGAACTAGCCTGGTATAGTTGAAACGTGTGCACGCACACTACGCGTCCACCGCTGACCTGGTGCACAAAGAAACTTTCGCGATATCGATCTAACCGATCACCGGTACAGGGCGGAACCGAAAGCTTCGTGCCGGCTTTCGAATTATTAAATTCGTCGTTAGGAGTCGTACGGCGTTCCGTTCTTTCGCGTGTCTAAAAACGCTGGCGATCGCGCAACTCGTGAAAACGTATTTGCCCATTTACAGGAATCGCTTTGGAAAGTTCGATGAAATTCGAGCGTAATCTCCGTTCGTTCGAAATGCAAACGGAGATGGGATTTTACGGAGCACGGTTCGTTTCGATAGCAGACCTTTCCCGTTGCCAAAGTTTCCGGGCCGAGCAAAACCATTTAGTTTCATAACGTCGGTGTACTTACGCAGGCCAACGGACCGGAGATCCTACGAACGCGAAACACGCCGCGACCGATCTACGCGTTGTCACCCGACGGCGACTCGTAATTACTCTCGCGATACTACCGTCCGTTAGATAGTTTCGACGAATAAATCTTCGCAAAATGGAATCACAGCGCCTGATAACCGGCAACTCGCTGCGAGGTTCGCGTCAAACGGTCGATTAAACTGGCGAAAGAGCGAAAAACGAAGGAAAAAAAGATAGAAGAAGCAGGGAAAAGAGAAGAGTCCGCGTTCGAGAGAAGAAGACCGTTCGAAAGAAAAACTTGTCGAAGATAGACACAGGCAAGTTTAATTCCGTTGTAGGCAAACCCCAACGAGGATAAAAGCCACGTTCGTCGTTGGAAGGGAATCGAGATTCTTTTGGGCAGAATAGCGTCGCGTCTGACGAGAAAATACACGGAAAGGTGGATACCTGGCAGCAAGTAACTATATATCTATCGATCGTTCATTCATACCGCCCTTTCGGCCCCTCCTCGGCCGCTCGAGCGATCCTCTTCCACCCCCGTCGCGCGTCCTCTTCCTTCGTCCATGACTCCTCCAGCGTCGTCGTACTCCCCGTTTTACGGGCGTCAGAGCCAGTCCTACCAACTGCGAATCCAAGCCTGCCCGCTCTCACACGTGCCGCGCACCAACTGCCTTCGCCATTCTTGCCAACCTCCGTGCCAGCTAGCTCGGCCCATCTCAGCAAAGCAATCAGCCTCGACAATCGGCCTGATACGAGTCGACGTAACGCTTTCCTAGAAATTTCGACCCAATTTCGCGGGTTTTTACGATCCGAGACGTCGGCGACGAGGGGGCGAGAGAGCGTTCCGCCACAGGGGCTGTCCTCCTTCGCCCTTCCAAAACGTCCGATGCAATTTTTGGATCGTCAGTTAGGCACGAGCTTTCCTCCTCGAGATCGTCGAGACTCTCCTCTCGCCTACATAAGAAATTTTCGCCTCTCACACACACACACACACACACACACACACACACACACACACACACTCGCTCGCTCTTTGGCAACGACGAGGCTAGCGGAAACAATTGCAACGAGAAACAGAAGGAATCGAGAATCTCGAGTCGATGTTCATAAAATATTCACCGCCGACGAAACGATGCGACGACTTACGTGACACGAATGGAAAGGCGATTCGCTTTTTCGCGCGATTCGCCGCTATTATCTTGGAGATAGTCACGCTCGAACGTGTCCATTAGATCGATCGAATCGAGATTGGATGCACGGGGGACGCGATTAACCGAACGAACGACAAAACGACCGGCCGGCACGCTTCGAGCCATTATTTAATTGACAGTTACGTAACGCCGGCTTTTACGTGACAAACCAGCCTTACGGATCTCTAATAAATTAACGTCCGGTCGGACACTCGAACCGGGATCTTCGACCTCCTTTCGCAATCCTCGACGCAACCTTTCAGAAACGATATTACGTTCCCCGTATCCATACGCTGTACTACCGTTATACGAGCGTGGAAATTTTGATCGCACGCAAATTATCCTGACGTTTGACGGTTTGCTCGTTGCTCGGATGCAGCGAGTTTTCGCTTTTAGGTATTCCACGAAGCCCAAACATCGTGCGTGTAGTTTCCCAAACTTGAATTGCTTCGAGCGCTACCTTCGATATTCTCAAGGCATCGCCTTAACGACAATTCGTCCGTTTCGCCAAATATCAGGGGAGGAGTTTCATCTTCGAAAGCGCACGATGGAGTCGATTTAAGTCGACGATCGAGTCAAAGATAGAGACGACACGTCGAAAACGGTTTGAATTCGAGTCGTCGACCTTTATTTTCAGGTATCTTCGATGGAGACGCGTAAAAATTTGAGGCAGTCGCAAGGAGCCGGTTAGCCCGTGGATTTCGGAGACGCGTGGCTTACGAACGCTCGCGATTGCTCCACGTGTCAACGAAAACGATAAATCGCCCCGTATAAAATAAATTTTCAATGCCAAATTACGAACGGTTCGACGAAAAATTCAGAGCGGATGCTCTTTACGTATTTGCGAGTGGCGAGCCGCGCGAGAGAAAAATGACGCGGTGCGAGATGAACGTCGCCGCTCGTTTTCGATTAATCTTGTTCTCTCGCCGATTATTTAACCGGCCGTACGTACACTCCGCCGTGTTGTACGATTTCGTGGGTAAAAGGCCGCTGATAAAAGTAGAATTCGACGAAAATCGAACGCTACCGTCTGACCAGAGATTCCCATCGCAGCCAAGTATATTCTTTGTACGCGATGGAATTCTCGTGGAAAGTCTAATAGGTCGACGGTTAATTTTCTTGGTCGATCGTGACTCTAAAAGTCGATACACTCGTGTTTACAGATATTTTCCAATACGAGAGTAACACGGCGCTCTAGATATTTCGTTGCCGGGATCCGTTGGGCGTTCGAACACGCGTCCTTACGACCTCGTAACACGGCAAAAACTTTAAATCATTTTTCGCCGAATTACGATAACGTCGCTGTGACCGAGTGTGCAACAACCAGACTCTGCCTTTAAACGGTACAAATTTTACGACGCACGCTGCTTATCTCTCCTTTCGTTACACCTTTCCTCGCGGACGATATTAATTTGAAAATACTCGCCCGACTTTTTTTCCAGCGAGTCGCGCAACCGTAACACCGAACAACGTTAAAGCAATTATTCACGGAGAAGTTAGGTTCAAAGGTTCGATCCATTAAGCGACGCATCAGAATTTAATCGATACGATTAAAGGGCAAAAAGAGGACAGGCCTGTGCGTAGGCGTGAGCGTAGGTCTGTCGCAGAAACTCGAGGATCGCTCCCTCCTTCGGGAAATACGATCGCTTCTTTGACGGATGCTTAACGAAGGAAGGTAGCAAAGAAGGAGAAACGAGAGAGAATAACGAAAGCAAAACATCGGCGAGGACGAGCGTTCGCGACTTCTGCGTAGCGATCGTGGCGTTCCCTTTAACTGGTCGGCTACGTTGCATTCGTGGACACGAACGGACAGCACTGGCTGATAAGCGACGCGATGAAAGCTCGATAAGAACGATGGGATAAACGGGGCGAACGCGATACGACTGACAGAGCCGGAGAAACGACTCGTTCGTGTATCGTGACACGTCGTTTGCCGGTAACATTTTTTTTTTTCTTCTTTTTTTTTTCTGATCCATCGAACGAGCATCGAGTCCGATGGATCGGACATTTTTCAACGAGTCGGAATAGAATCGATCTCGGACACGTTCGTTTCCCTTTGGTTCGAATCTTTCGTACGAACCAACGAACGAGACACTGGAAGAGTACAGGTGAGCCGGCGTTCTCGAAATGTTTATACGCGGAACGGATAAGGGCCGATTGATCCCCGCCGTGCTACGCTGCCTCGTAAAGAGGTCAAACGGGAAACAGCATCGCGTTCGATGCTTCGAATCTTTGATTCGAGTCGCGAAAACTTAGCGACGTGCCACGGATCTCTCGAGTTGATACGTCGATGGACAAGGCGATTCGTTTCGAAGCGTGGAGAAAGCTTCTCGACGGAACGCGACGAAGTCGGTAACACGCTGGTGCGTAAAACGAACACACCGGTAGTCCGGCTTGAACGTGGAGTACGAGGAAACGACTCGATCCAGAACGGGAAGGTTTGTCGACGTTGAATAAGATGAACAGAAAGGAAGCGAAACGAACGGTATCGAAGGTGATCTACCGACAACGAACGGATCGTAACGTAAGACGGAAGGATTTGTAATCGCGTAACGACGATCGACGTTGGTCGACAACGTTCGAGCGACAGAGAGGGGAAGAGCGACGGAGAATGATTTGGCAACGAAATCGCTAGGGCGAAGAATCGGAATGAGAGCCGTCCCGGTTTCGCTGAACTCACCTCTAGAGGGAGGCAGGGGCTGGTTGCGGCCATGTTCCTACATGCGTTCGAGCCTCTGCCCTGCTGGCGATTCCCTCTTCGTGCTGAGGCACCACTTTAAGAAACCACACTACACTCGACGAAAGGTTTCGTCCGCACGACGAGCACAGAGCAACCCTTGCCAGTAAAAACGAACAGAAAGAAACGGAAACGGAAAAAAATCACCACGTACCACTTTTCTCTTCGATATCCTTTTTCGTTTCTTCGTTTCTTCGTTTCTTCGTATGGTCGTCGGTGGTCGAACCGTCGACGTACGCGCTTCGTTACGATCGTTTCTTCTTCCTGTTCACCGTTCGTTCGCGCAAATACGATCGCTCGCGGAGACTCGGAGAAACTGGCGAGAGGGAGAGAGAGAAGAGAAGGGGGGATGCGCCTCTTCCTCTCTCCTAAGCTCTAAACTCCGTGGATCTCGACGACGAGACAAGCGAAACCAACCACTATCTTCCTTTTCTTCTTCCTCCTCTTCCTCCAGCACCTCTCTTCCTCTCCTTCTTCCTCCTCGTCGCCGATGTCGTCGCCTTTCCTCCCTTTCGAGTCTCCCTCCCCTCCTCCCGTGCGACAACACACAAGAACGCACCGTCGATCGGTCTGGCAACGAGGTCGATTCCTTTCTCTCCTCGGCTCCTGCTTCCGTTCTCGATCCCGATCTCGATCCCGATCCCGATCCCGAACTCGCACCCACACCCGCACCCGCGCTTGCACTCGTACTCGCACTCGCACCTGTTCCTCTTCCACCGCCACTTCCTCCTCCTCCTCCAGCTCCTCCTCCGCCTCCTCGTTCGCGTCCACGTCCTCCTTGGAAGCGGTCGCTGCTTCCGATCCTGCCGTTCCTGTTCTTCCTCCTCCTCGTCGACGTCGTCGTCGTCGTCGTCGTCCTCCTCCTCCTCCTCCTCCTCCTTCTCCTCCTCGTACTTTCTTCTCGCCTGTCGATTCTCGTCCTCGTCCTCGTTCTCGTCCTCGTCTTCGTTACCACCGCCGTCAACCGCCACTGTACCACGTTCTGGTACGCATAACAAACGCACTCGCGTCCCTCAGCGTCCTCGAGGGCGACCGAGCGGCGACCACGAAAACCCCTTCACCGACACTCGCACACTTTCTCTCCCTCTCCTCGTCGCGTAATCACTCGCCCGCTCTCTTCTTTCCACCGTATTCGATCCGATTCACGCTGCTTCGCGTCCACGCGTCCACCTCCGGGTCGACGTTCACGTTCACGTTCGCGTCCGCGTCCGCGTCGTCTCCGTGTCCTCCTTCCTCCGATCCCTATCCCGATCCCTATCCCTATCCCTATCCCTAGCCCTATCCCTATCCCGATCCCTATCCCGATCCCGATCCTTCCGCCTGCTTCTGCTCCCCCGCGTTTCCCAACTTACGAAACAAACTACGGCTCTCTGTATTACGTGCTCGCGCCCTCTCGTCTCTCGTCCTCGTCCTCGTCGGCGCGCCGCGAGCGCTTTTCAAGGCCCGTGGTCGCGGATCATCGGCGATGCGCGCGATCCCAAAGTCCAACCGAGCCACCAAAGGGAGGATTCCGAACGAACTTTCCAAGGGAATCGAATGGCCCTTCTCTCTGTGCTCCTTTCCCCTTTCTCTCTTGTCCGTTTCACTCGGCCGGAAGTTCACGCACTACCTACGTTCCCCGAGCGTCGGAGCTCGTGGCCACAGCGGGACGGTCGCTCGACTACGTTCTCTCGCACTTCCACCACCACCTACACGCGCCTTCTCCGTCCCTTTTCGCTATACCTGCCTTCTCTCTCCCGCTCTCTTTCTCCTTCGCTGCCACCACTACCGACCGTTCGCGCCCCCTTTCTCTCGCTCGCTCTCTTCTTCTTCCTCTCCCTCGATATCCTTCCCTCTTGCTTCCCTCTCGGCTCCGCGGCTCTTCGTCGTCCTCCTCCGCGAATTCACCCTCTCGCCTCTTCTCTGTTCGCCTCCTTTCTCCTTGCCGCGTCTCGTCCTCCTCTATTCAACCGATTTTTCGCGCCGCTTCTTCGTTGCTCTCTAGCCTCGTGGCCTCGCGAGCTTCTCTCCTCGTCCGCCTCGAAATTCCGCGGTTCAGCGTTTCCGTTCCTCTGTCCGCTGCTTTCCACCTCCCTCTCCCCTCTCACGTTCTCTCGTTCTCTCTTTCTCTCTTTCTCTCTTTCTCTCTTTCTCTAGCGATTTCTCCCCCTTCTCTATATATCCGTCTCTCTTTCCCTCTCTGTCTTTCGCGCGCGCGCGTGCCCGCTCCTCTTTCACTCCCGTCCCTTCCCGGTACCGAGTTGTTACCCTCTCTTTTCAATCGACGAGTTCGCTCTCGTTCGCCACGTTGCTTCATCCTCGTCTCTCCTCGCCTTTCGCCCCCAAGTGGGGAGGAACAGGCGCGTATCGTCATCCACGAGGCACCCTCCGAAATTTCGTTTCTCGAAATTTGACAGGATTTCGAAAGCACGCGTCGATGTCGTTGTCTCGCGTGCGCGTCTTTCCAGCCAGTTTACACGTATCGGTTTAACTACTGTGTAACCTGGCGTTCTTCCACGTTGTTTACGTTGTTTTGAATTACGATCGTTGCTCGGTAGATTCCAACGACCTGTCGATAGGTAACGAGCATACTTTTTCTGCTATTGTCGTCGCAGAGATCGACCGTGTCGTAAACCGAGCAGCGTGCAAAGTTTGTAAACTACTTCTCGCTTATAGTTCCCGCGCAACGTGTTCAACGCTTATTAGTCCGTTGGAAACACGTGCCGTTTACGTCCGCGTTACGCTCGAACCGGTTGAATTCGAACGACTCTTCAAAGCCCTGAGATACGGTTTCTTGCAAGGAAGATGGTCTTTTTGCGCGACTTTTCCATTTACCAAGACAACGAACGAACCGCATCCGTTGTTCCGTCTCTCGCTAGGAAATGTTTAAAATAGACGACTCGAGCGAGACGGCTGATCGAAGATGATCGTTCGGTGGTGACGCATTTTCGAAAGCAACGGACGCGTAAGGAAAGACGTTTAGCTGTTCTTGCGACCAGGTGTTAGAACGCACGGCTGGATCGCCGGTGTGCGTAAGAATTCGTGACCGTAAGTGAGCTTTCGCTCTCGTAGGTGTACGTCGAACCGATACTGCCGGCACCGTCGAGAGACATGCGCCACTGCGCTTGCAAACGCAGGGAAGGGAGACGAGCTTTCGGGGTGCATGAACGTTCCACGCGATCCCGGCGCCCCGTCCACCCTTTCCGCCTGTCGAATAATTCATAGAAAACCATCTTTGCCAATACCGGCAATCGTGATTCGCATTTGGCGTTTCAAGATCACGGAACACCGTCCGACAATGATTATTCAACACGCTGTCGGCTACGAGGAAAACGTCAACTGCTTCGACTGGTTCGACGATCCAATCGCGCCGATATCGTTAATTACCCTCGCGAACCAAACCAGCTAACGACAGGATCGTCGCTAAGAGAAACCTCTCTCCTATCCGACCACCGATTTCCTCGATCAACCGACTCGTCTCCTTCCCTGCCATTTCCTTCAGAGACTCGTTCGTCGCGTGTAACGCGTTCTACGAGCGTACAAGTTTCATGCGAAACAGGTTGTATACTCGCGATCGCTGGAAATCGCGCATATTCTTTCAGTCGGTTCTAACCGATCAAGGTTCTCGGTGCGCCGTATATCGGATTATCTATCGGGGATACAGAGTAGCTGCTTCCGGTCGGTGGTCGAGATCGAGCCGGGTTACCAACGCGGCGCGAGAACAAACGCGATCAACGGATCGTCGATAAACGTCGGAACGTCGTAAAGTCCTTATTTTCCGATAAACGGTCGGTCCATCGTCGATGCGATCTCGGACGGACAGAGTCGACAGGTCTTTAGGCGGAAGAAACGAACGCACGGCTTGGATGCTCGCTGGAGTGCCTCTGTGTGTGCTCGTTTATTTAGGGGAGAGAGAAAGAAAAAAAAAAAGCAAGAGAGAAGAAAAAGAAAGTCATAGCGTGGCGATGCGATGCGCTCGGATGGCTGCGCCGTTTCGCGCGATTCCACGGTACAAAGGATTCGGCTTTAAATCCGCGAGACTGTAGGGAAGCAAGGGTATATAGCGGTAGCGGCGGGGAGGGAGAGGAAGCGAGAAAGAGGAAGTAAAAGAGAGACGGGTTCGTAGGAAGGAACGAGAGAGGGTTAGCGGTCGAGGGATAGCGAAGCCGAAGGGTGCAGGGGCAGGCAGAGTTCTGGGTTTCTGGGTTCGCTCCGCTACGAAGTTCGGAAAGGCTGCTCTGTACGACGAATGTGGAACAGTAGGTCAGCGCACTCCGTGACCCCCGCCGCGGCCTACCCCTCTTCGGTGCATACACCCTGATGCGATACGTACGACCCTCCGATTCTCCCGCTGCTTCCCTTCCCTTCCCCTCCCTCCCACGTTTCTCTCTTCCTTTCTTTCTCCCTGCTCTTCTACTCGACGATTTCGATCTCCTGCTTGCGCGCGTTCGTTCGCTCTCACCCTCCCTCTCGCCCTCGCCTCGTCCTCTCTTCCTCCCTTTTTCCGTTTCCTCCTTCCTTTTCACCGATCGCGTTACCCTTACGCTACGTTACACTAGCTACGTACGTTCCGCGCGATCGGGCCAACGCTATGCGTTCGCGCGGAACGTTCTACGAGATTAGCGACGAGTCGTACTTTTCGATTCCTCGAACGGACCTCGAGAGGATAACGTCTACACCGGCTCGGCGGCTCTCGTAACGCGTCTCGAAGATTCGACCACCGCGACCGATAAGCGGCGCCAGATCGAACCGGAGTCGCGTCGTCGTCTCCGTTTCTCGTTCGAATGCAGGTGATCGTCCCGGTTATCGACTTGTACGCCTCTGCTCCAAGCGTTTTCGGCTCTTGCGCATCGTTCGTCCGACGTTCAATTCCTGGCATTGATCGTTGTTTTATCATCTCGAACGAAAACGTTGGACGATGTTACGCTAGCCGCGTGACTGCTAGGTAACTCGCTGGTCGCTTCGACCGCCAGCGTACGAAACCGTGTGGATGCTCGTTCGTGCGTACGGTTTTGCAAAATTTGTACGATTTGAACGAGCCAAGTCGAGCCAGTCGACCACGCCGGCATACTCTTCTTCTCTCGCCGCTCTTATTTGGGTCGTTTAGCAAACTATCGTTCGCGATACGCGCGACTTGCTCGCGGACCGAGACGATACTATCCGGTGCACGCGAACGCGAACGCGATAAAATCAATATGTCTGCTCCTCTCCTCCCTCTCTCTCTCTCTCTCTCTCTCTCTTTTGTTCCGCACGCTTTATTATTTCTCTTTCCTCGTTCCTGGCCGAATTCGCGTCGCGACGCCATCGATTAAACTTGCCCAAGTTCGGCTACCGGTTGGCTGCTACGCGGGGATCGATGCGCGACAGGTACTAAAAACCACCTGAATCTTTTCTCGTCCTCGCCCCGTCCCGTTGCTCGTGAAATTCGAGAAACTTGCCTCGTTCCAACCACCGGACGATCGACGATTTACGATGCACGATTTCGGACCGCCATATTTCCACGCTGCGACGCTATCGTTCCTATCGTCTGGCCGTCGTCGAACGCGCATCCAAACGATCGCGTAAAATCCCTTCTGAAAATCAATTATTTAAACTTGGAACGCGCGTACTACCAAGTTGATCTACGGCGATGATTGGAAATTCGTGGAATTCGAACCGAAGCGGGTAAAACGCTTGTCAGGATATTCGATCGGATACACGGGCTTCGACTACCGGAGCGAAACGTTCGATCCTTGCTCTCGAGGAAAATGTATAATCCTTTCGAGTACATAGCCAGACAGATCGTCTACTCGGGACGCTCGTAACTTGGTCGTTCGCTGGCAGACATCGAGCCGATGTCGGTTCCATCGTCGTATCGTCGGTGACGCCGTTCTACCAAGAAAAATGTAGCGCAACGATTCTGCAACGTCGTCGCTAACCTCGAAACAAATCTGTAATATAAAATACGACGGCCGTGGGTTTTCGGTGACGCATCGTAATCGCTTCTGCACTGCCCGCCCACGCAGTTCCGTCGCATGACATTCTCGTTCCAGAGACATTAGAACAGCCCATTAGATTTTCGCGGAAACACCGTCCTTGGAACGTATTGCTTCTAGGAATACGAAAGACCGATCGTGCATGCCAACTTGCCAGAAATCTCGCGTTTCTTCGTGCTCTTCCAACTAAACTAAAACTAGCGGTTGTTCCAGAACCAACGAACGATCGTTTCTCGTATTTATAATTAACGATTAAGCCGATCGAGAAGCACCGCGATTGATTCCGCGTTGTTTCACCGAGTGATTTTTTCCTCGAATAACTTACAATTTTGTTTCGACGAAATTCTGGATATCAAGCCCGATAAATCGACCATTTATAGGTTTTCCATTCGGATCTGTGACTGAAACAGATTCGACCACCGACGCTTCGATAGATTAGGGCAGACGTTGATAAAAATTTGCGTAGAAGCGAATAAATGGAACGGTCCTTCGGTATCTTTAGTTACCGACTAAACGTTACCAACATCTAGTTTCCGACCGAAGCTATTTTCGTCCACGTTGGTTACTTTTGTTAAGTTTCTCGAGCGTCCGATCGAAACTCGATCGACCGTCCGAAAGTTTTCAACGCGACACAGCCGGTTCTACGTTCTATATACGTGGCGAAATGAAAGCCGGCGCGTCGCAGAAATCGTCGTAGCATCTTCCACTGCTGGAAAAACATTTAGCGCGCGCGTCAGGCGATGGCGGAACTCGCGATCGTTTCGAAGAAACGCTTAATCGAATTTCTCGCGGCTTACGAGCGCGTAAAGTCCAACCGCAGAAAGAGGCTTAAAACCGCCTCTCTTTCTCTTTCTCTCTGTTCCCTGCCCTTTCCAACGTACGCGAACGCGGCAAACTTTGCTCGTACAATTTTTACACGCGGCAATTTCTGTGCTCTATTTACTTGGTAGGAAGTGGTGCGCGACTATCTATTTGGCGGCAGATTTTCAGAGTCCATCGGACACGGAGAATCCACGGAGAACAGGTTCCGAAAGGGATAAAATACGATCGGCCGGCTGATTTACACGTTTTCAGCGTACACGTGACGTCAGTTGAACGACGATCGATGTTATCACTGCCAGTGATATCCGAGGGAAACCGACGGACCGTCGTCGCTCATCGATCTGTTTTTCTGCCGTACGCTAAACGCGATATAAATACGTTCTATTTATAAGCGCAAAAACACTAGCGAAAAACGAACTTTGAACGAGAAGCCAAGAGAGTAACAAATTTCAAACTGCGTCACACCCTGCATTCGTTCGGAAAATCTCGTTGAAACTGGTTTTTTTCGCCGATTGCGCCATACAGCGTTCCTTCGAAATGTTTAGAAACCGACCCGTCTACGAATAATATCTACCTATCTATACATATATATATATATATATATATATATAGAAAAGTATATAAAAAAAAAAGCGAATACGATTAAGGCGCAAGGTTCGAGTTACGAGGGAACGAACGCGCCGAGATAAATTCAGCCTCGATAGCCTCACGGTATACGGGGTTTATAGGTTATGGGAGGGTCGTGACACGCACTCGACGCGGGCATGGGAGTTTTCATACGCAAAGGCCGCTAACAAGGGGAAACGGCGAGGCGAGCGACGGAGAGGGAGCGACGGGCTGAAATCTGGGTCGCCCTGCACCGCGTGTACCTCGAAAACTCGGTCAAGTTTTCTGCACCTGCAGGTCGAACGCCGGGACATTCGCCACGGTCTTCGTCGCCGTACTTTTTCTAGTTGCGATATCGTCTACTACTACCCCTCTCTCTCTCTCTTTCTCTCTTTCTCTGTATGTGTGTGTGTCTCTTTCTCTCTACCGCACAAAGCAGCGTTGTCGTCTTCGCTCTTCTATCCGCGTCCTCGCTGACACATCAGCTGGAAATCCGCTGCGGAAACCCGTCGAGGAATCGGTCCAACGACTCCGATCGCTCGTGATGTTATCCCTTCGTTTCAAATTGGAATCACCGCTTTATCGAGCGAAACTCGCAATATTTCTATCGGTGAACATCGTTCGACGTCGTTACGATCTCGTTTCCGCGTAGTTTTCTTCGTTAAAGAAACGATTTTTATGTGTATCGGTAGCGAAACAGCTTAGGCGTATCGAGAGCGTGACGATCGGTAACACGAACCCCTTGGACGACCTTTAACCGGCACCGTGCTACAAAATACGCTCGTCCTCTACCGGAGTCAGCTACCTGGTGCGACGTATCCTACACGACCGCGATCTCGCCCGCGATGTCTCGTCGCGAGGATTCCAGCCCGTTCGCTGTTCCACGTACGGACATCGCCTCGTAGCATCGAACTTTTTACCACGATCGTCCTCGATTTCCATATTGATTTGCAATTCGTGCTTTTTCGTGCTTTCGAGGGTCGCACAGGCCGCGGATCGAGGGCAAGTTGACCTCGAGAATCTGAAACCGGTCTCGACGCGCAATTCGCGTTCCGAAATAAACGTCGAACGACGCGGTGATAACGATAACGATTTTTAAGGAAGAAAGGGGGAATCGCGTGCAAACATTTACGCGAATGCGCAGTTCCGAGCGGAACGCTAATTAAGTGGCAAATTAATTGGTTCGTCTTGGAGCGCAGCGGTCCGATGTTTACGCGAGTATCGATTGCTAATGGCTGCTTGCCCAGGTTCGAACCTGCTGCCGCTTCCCAACGGTCTGCCGGCTAGCCTATAAACACCATAACCCATATTGAATTCCGCTGGCTTGCCATTCTGCGCCGTACGCGTGTACTCGCCTGTTTTTTTCCAAAACTACGGAAAACACGCGAAACTCATCGAACATTTTTCAACAGTTTCTACGGTATCGCGTTTCCGATATTCACAAGCTATTCGCGCGTTCGTACTTGGCAGTTTTATCAAAATTCTCGAGTTTTCGCATGCAGGATAAGGACGAACGTTTCGAAGGATCGCGACCCCGCAGTCTTATTACTATTATTAATTCGAGTAGAATTAATTCTCAGAGCCTTCGATATAAGTGGCCCGCCTGGCCGTGATTAAAATCCTAAAAACGCGTAATCGCACGCGTTTCTTTGAATCGTGTTGTCGGGAAATAGAAGGGAAATTTTCGGAAATTTGGAGCGGATCGACCCCGAAGACGATCGAAATTTCACGGAAGCGGAGAATCGACTGGCAAATTAGCAAAGTGGGATAAGGAAGGGGATATTGCGAAAGGGCCGCCCCAAATCGAGATAAAGTTTAGCGAACGGCTCGATTCTCCGATTACGGCTCAGCTGGTGCGAAAGTTTCGATCGGATCACGCGTGTTCGTACGGAACAATGAAACGGTTAACTACGCTATCGTCTGCGGGGCAAACGCGGCTTCGACTCGCCATGCATTTATCCTCGCTGGTTACTTGGAACAATTGAACGCACGAGGCGGTGACAACGTTCTACGCTATTTCGAATGGAAGAGCAAGCGGAAAGCTGGAATCGAGAGTAGAGCGAAACGGAAGGAAACCGAGCCATTGGTAAGTATATCGCGCGATATCGATCTCTGCCAAAAAAATGATTAGCCCAATTATCTTAATTACCGCCGTCTCTGTGCTCTTTCGCGCTCCAACTCGAACGAACGAGACTGACTAGCCGGGCAGAGACGAGAAGAAATCGTTTTTTTTTTTTTTTTTTTTTTTCCTATACAGCCGTCCGTACACAGTGCACCGGTGAGTATTTTCGCGAAACTGGGATGAAAAGGGACAAAAGCGACGAGCGACGGAGCAAAGCGACAGAGAACGACGGAGAGGGCGAAAGAAATCGATGCCAAGTACGCGTGCACTTTGACAACGTGACTACGGGGATGCATTCGATGCACCATTACGTCCGTTCCTGTCCTTTCTTCTTCTTCTTTCCCTCTTTCCTTTTTCCGCTAAACAAAGCGAATCTCAGCGTAGAATTTCGTATCTCCTCGACGCCAGGTAGAAACGAAAGCGTATGTTTGCACGTATATCGACTTACTTTCTTTCGCGATCACCAAAATAACTCGAAGCTAGGTAAACACGGCGATTAACGAACCACCGTGTAAACCCAAGTAACTTGATTCCATCGAGACCCGCCTTTGTTATTTCTCATTTCGGTTTATACTCGGTACGTAGCAAATTTTCCTTCCAATCGCAAATATCGAATATCGAATAGGCCATCTATCGTGCAAACTATTCGAAACGAAGGTATTTTCGCGGAAGGTCGCGTTACTCGTCGGTACAACGTACATAGCCATAGACTTTTCGCAACGAGCGCGATCGTTTCGCGAGGTTGATCGCGTTCGCGCGGCCTACCACCGCGGTTCATCGCCTTCGTCCTTTCCGCTATTCTACTATCTCGTCCCGAGAAGACGATAAACGCGACGTCGCAAACGCGCCACGTCGTCGTGTCTCCGATGTGCTGGTAGACCTTTATTCGTTGATGGGATCGCGAAACGCTGTCGAGACTGGAAAACCGAGCGGCAGAGAAGGGGGGCGGGGGTGGCGTAGCAGGCCGTTAGAAGGGATGGATAGTGGGAGAAGGGCGAACGGGTGGAATAGATGGAAGAGGAGCCGTAGGTGGCGGTCTCGGTGTTGGCAGGGGTTGGAGAAAATGTGGGACGTCGAACTCTCCTGGACTACCTCTACCCAGCCATCCCCTTTCTCCTCCGACGAGCGCGCTCGCTACATCCACCCTTCGCTCGCAAACAGCTCTTTTCGCCTCGTTCAATCCGTTCTATAGCCAGCGACGGTCGCGTAGGACGCCAGCGATGACGATACAACGCCGTGCGATACCAATACCATCGGTATTATCGTTTCCAGGATATTACTCTTACTCATTGCTCTTAGCGTATTGCTTCACGGTGTTCCGAGTAAGTCTAATCGGAAACGAGACGGCCGTGAAACTTTCAAGCGGAATACGAGCGTCGTTTTCGAAGAATCAACCCGTGCCGGGAATACGGCGATACAGCCTCGGAAAGAAGAGACAGCGAAGAACGAAACGAGATACGTCTGTCGCGTTGGCAACGTTCGTCAAATTTGCGATCGTGAACTTGGTCGACGACTTTCTCCGCTTCGGTCGTTAACAGCTACGCGACCCGAAATAGCGATAATTAAAATTATATCTCTGCCTTATTGCTTTTCGCCGTTGGCGACGAACGAAATTAACCGAGCGATAACATCGGAAACCGCCAATGAAAGCCGAGATCGACGACGAAGTGGAACGACTTAATTACGAGACTGTCGTTAACGAAAATCCAGATTGCCATTTTGGCGAGTGCAAGAAACGATCCCCCAACGTATTTAACTTCTTATCGATACGCTGCGCGATTTCTATTTGTTATCGTATTTTCTTGCCGATAACTCGATCGAAGAAACGTTTCTGTCGTTTCTTTAGTCGCTCTCGTTATTCGCACGCCATTACTATGCCCGATATGCTCGACAACAGATGCGTAGGAGTCGCGCAGCCTGATGATTTTCCGTCGTTACGACGAAAATTATACCGGGAAAACTGGATTAGCCAGAGACCGATAAAAAATTTACTTGCCCTGCTCCTGCCCCTTCCCCCTCCGTCGTTAGATCGATAGCTCATCGCTACGTTGCTTAACTCGAAAATAGATTTCTCTTTGAAACACGTCGTTCGAACTTCTATCAGGCTGATCTTTTAATCCACGCATTCGTCGTCCTTATTTCTCGATTCCGTCATCAACTCGGATTGCATTCCGTACTTTGGATAATATCCAAAGTATCCCGTCAAATACTTCCAAGAAAGAGAAATAATATTTCGAGGAAGCGCCTCGATCAAGAACAAATTATCAGAGACGAAGAAACCTTGGCCTGAAATTTTCCGTCTCCTTACGTAATTTATTCTTCGAACCGGAGCTCGAATTTGCTTCTTCGTTTTCGACAAGAGGTCGAGTTCATCATCGCGTGAAAGGTCGTAGCTTGCGATGGGGGAAAGTACGGCTTTCCATAGGTTTCCTTCGAACATGTACCGTACAAAGTTCGTCGACGCGTAAGGACAACGACGATGACACGGACGACGCCAGTTACTCTCGACGGCGTCCGCGTGTCCGACTGTTTTCGCCCTATTCCACTGGACAAAGCCGATATCGCTTGGATCGAGGCAGAGCGATCGACGAAACTCGAAAGCCGAACGGACGAAACGTTCTTCTCATCGTCCCCGTGAATATATAAATTTCCTTAAAATTTTCCTTCGAACTTGTTTACGACTTTGCATGGGAACGAAGAACCGCGATACGTCGCGAGCACGATCATTTCGAAGCAAAGAGCGTACGGCGCAATACGGTCGACGTGAAATTTGTACGGAAGCTACGCTGTCCCGTTTATCGGCTTGCGACTCTACTATATTCGAGCGCAAAGGGTTAATTCGAACCTATTAATCGCGGCCGTGCTATTTATAGCGCGGCGCAGCTTCAACCTTCGAGCGCGTACGCACGCACGCGACACGAGTCGCGTAAAGCGACGCCTGCGTTATCGAGTCGTTTTAGTTTGGTCTCTTGGAAAAATAAGATTTTCCACTTTCGTTGAAAGGCTCGGTCGACGAGACCGAAAGCTCTTTCGACAGTCGCGTTCCGTCGCGACGAAATTTCGTGTTATTCCGGTATCGGAGCTTTCCCTTCTTGTCCATGGGGTGTGAATTTCCATCGATGCGGAGATGGAGGGGCGGGAAGGACGCGAGCCGAACGACGAAAACAACGTAACCGTAGGTTTCGTCGTTCGATGGGTATGGCGGAGGCGTGGAGAGACGAAAAGAGGTAAAGCGAGGCGAAACGAGACAACCTCCGTCGAATTGCGGTTAATCAGAGGCAGGGCTGGACCGGGAGAATTTTAATCGAATCATTCGATCGGTCTGTCAAAGGGTACAGGTGACGTCACTGGGTCGGTCGCCAATCGAGATCGGCCGAGGGCGTTGGATGTAACACGGCCGATCGCGCAGCCTGGCTAAAATCGTCCACGACAAAAACGCGCTCCGTTAATTCCGTATCTATCCCCGTCGATCGATCGATCCGACGTTGATCGTTACGCGTTTTCTTCGTCGTTCACGCGCTTTGGATCGAGTCGCCACGGCCGACGTAGGCGCACGAAGGGATACTCGAAGATGCTCCACCGATCAAGAGCGAGGCTGGCCTTCGCGTCGACCTTCCGACAACCCGAGTAACATCTTCGTGTTCTCTTACGATCGTCTTGGATCGTGAAAATCGACCGACGTATCAGCCAACGTAGTCCGGCTGACGAGCGTCGTGCAACGTCGGGAAAAAGTAGAACGCATTCTATGACCTGCATTCGCGACGACTTCGTTGCTGGGCATAACGAAAGGAAAGCGGTGCGTTGCACCGAGAGAGCACGATAGGGGCTTCGTAAGTCAAGTCATCTGAACCCCGTCAGCTTCGTCATCTATTGGTCTTCTAACGTAAGGGCTGCTCTGCATCGTAGCAAAGTCAAACGGATTTACGTCTCCTTATACCGAGAATAGAACCATAAGGTTTCCGCGTCGTACCATCTCTTTCGCTTTCGATCGGTCATTCGCAAATTAATCCGTTTCTCTCGCGTTAACGTGCTTATCGGTACACGTGATGCTTACGCGTCCTCGCAAAACTCTCTTCCTTTGCCGACACCTTTGTCGTCTCGCTGCTTTCGCGTACGCTGAGTCACCGATTCCACATCTCGCGAGTAACGCCGTCCTAATATCGCAAAACCAACTACGTCCACGCGCCTGCGAATCTACGCTTTCTCGCGTAACCACGAATATATTTGATACGACGAAATACGAATGGAAATACTTCTGTTATTCGTATATCGTCGTTGCCAATCGATAATATTCACGACTCGTTCGTTATTCGGTGGACGTCGTAAGTAACGATGTCAACCGCGTATCTTTCGAGCTCGCGTTTCTCCCGCAGATTTATGGGTCTGGAGCAACGTTTGAGAGAGCATCGTTTTATTTTTCGAAATAAAATCCGGCCGAGTAGCCGGACACCCGTTACGGTCTCGCCGTCTTATGAGAAAATATCATTCCCAGAAGAATAGGTTGCGCCAACCTATGCCTGCCACCGCAGCCAGCAACCTCGGTTCTCGAGTTTACCGACCTCGCCACGTCGCGCTTGTTTTCATCGCAACCACGAAAATCTTTGAACGTTCGAGCAAAGCGATAAGCTCGCGCCGACTTCTCTACGAATATCGGTTAAACGTCGAAGAAGTCAGCGTCGAGTATGTCAGACCAGTTTTTGTCCTATCCGTCTCCTCGGTCTTTCCGTTTCGACGCTTATTTTTTCCGATTCGACGATCATTCAGAGAAGAAGATCTTATCGCTCTATTTTAGATACGATAAATAAGTACGGCGAACAGTGAGACACGCGCTACGATCTTTCTAGGATTTTATCCTACGAATTGGCAACAGTTGCTGCCACCTTCGTTCATTTAGCAAATTCTGTTATCACTATTTCCGTTCGATTTGTTCGAACCGGTGATAGGATGGAAACTCGGTGAAAGTTAAAGAAACATAGTCGCTAGACTCGCATAACCGTCGGAGATCTGTGTCGTCGGCCGACCCTCCCCGCGGTGCGTTCACCACCGATCAGACCTTAACACATCCCATGCTCGTCACTTTCTCTGTTCGCCTGTCTCCGGTTCTCGCCCCTTTTTCCCACCCCCTACTTCTCCTTGCTACGTCCGTTTTCTCCGAACAAGCAGGAAGAAAGTCGAACGAGCGCGTTCGTAGACAGAAAGGGAGAGGGTCGATGAAACGGACACTGTGACAACGCGATCGAGATGGAAAATATAGAGCGACGAAGATAGACGGCGAGCGAAGGAGGAAACGAGACGGCCGAGCAAAGGTACAGAGCGGTGCGCGAGAAACGAAGGAAGGCTGCGATAGCGAAAGAGGGTCGAAAGACGTCGAGCGACTGTAAGGAGAAAGCGGGAGAAAAACACGTGGAGATGGGTTAAAACGAGAGAAGAGGGAAAAAGCAGAGACGGAGAGAGCCGAACGGTGGAGTGGAAAGGGAGAATGGTATCGTGCGAGACAGAGACGGCCACGCAGGGAACACGGCTGGGAGGGGTGATGAGAGCGAGAAGGAGAACGAAGGAAAGAGAAAGAGAGGTGGCACGCGCAATGCGGGTATTGATTCACGGCGGCAGCAGGCAACCAGCCTGAAACACACGACCGAGTCGACTCGACTTCGCGACTCCGAGACCCCGCGACTCGATTCACCGCACAGTAACACATCAGCGACCATGGAAGGAGAGAGACCGAGGCACGATTTGGCTGTAAGCTTTCCTACCGATCGAGTACAAAGCGACGGTCGTATGTCGGACGTCCCCGAATCTATTTGTGGTTTCACAGAGAACCGACGACCAGCCAGCCCTATATTCTTCGCCAAGCCCGACGCATCGACAAACCGACCGTGTAACCAGAAATCCCTAAGAGGTTGCAAAGCGCACTGCCCCCTCCGAATCAAAGTCTCGTATCGAACGGCGATCGGCCAGGAATGCACGGATTCGATCGCGACCTATTTACTTCTATGAAATGTCTTGCCTCGTGTTTCCCCGTTGATTTCGTTATTGCGCGTTCGTTTTAATACGTTCGAACGATACGTCGGTGAGACGTACGACGTTAACAGGTTTATCAGTTTCGCTTCGTTGGACGACTAATGTCGGAGGGGTTTGATTCGGTTGGGAAACTCTGCGCGACTGTAGCCGTTCGGTATCACCGAGAATCCGAGGAGAAACGCGTGTGCCGGAATCAGCACGCGTCTTTGCGAGATCAACGATGGTGTGCGCGGCAGCATCGATTCGCTCGTTAACGAATAAACGCAAGCAAGATAACGTCGATTCGAAAAACCGAATCTGGATAAGAATAGAATCGAGGAGGAATGAAATCGTGAAATCGATATTAGCGACCGTTTTAATAGCAGAGGTCGAGAACCTTGTCGACGATTTTGTTCGCGACAGCGCAGATCTACTTGCGCGTAACGTAGATTCTCGTTATTTACACGCGTCGTTGTCTAGAGTTCATTACGAGAAAAAAAAAAATCTATAAGAAATTCAGAATACGGGGAAAAATTCGATTCATCAAACGACCGTTTTAGAAATAACTACGCTAATGCGTAGAGGAATCGTAATTAAATTTAATGGAACGGACAACATCAGTCCGTGCTAAAAATAATAAGTAATAGCCAAACGATCGAAGACTGATCGATAACGTAAAAAGCGCCGGGAGTACAGACACCTCGTTCGTCGCGTTAGACCTTAATTCAGCCGCAGTAGTGCATACTCTAATGTGGTCAGCCGCAACCTATGCCTGTCGCCATCTTGTACCGCGTGAAACGCTTTCGTGGCAACGAATCGATTACAATACGCCGATTACGCGTCGTTGCAAGCGTCGCATAGACCGAGAACGACAGCGCGATATAAAATTTACGGAGACCGCAGACCCTTCGTGTTACTGTCAGTGGTACAAGCAACCTATGATCGGACGACTTGCAAATTCTGCTGTACCTCCTACCGATTACACTCCACCATAAACGCTACTCTACGAATAACCGTTCGCGATAGCTGATAACCCGATACTACTCGTTGATAAGTTCGATACGAGGGTAACTACTATCTCTCTAGTCCGCTATCACCGGTATCCCGCATCATTGACTAAATACAGGATAGGCCGAACGTTATACGGGGCTTCGTGTTTCACGTTCTGAAATACCGACCTAGAAAAACATCGGAGCGTTTCTTACGCCCCCTACGATTTGCCACGGCGAATACAGGAATTATCCGATCCAATCCGATCGCCGGATATCCGATAAAGATGGACTCGATATCCATCGACTAAGTGGTTTAACCTACTAAAGAAATATCCTTGATAAGAACATCGAGAGGGCCGTTGTATTATCGACCGGTTTAACATCCTCTTTCAGCCTTCCCGGTACGTAGATACCGACGGTAGGATTCGAACTACCTTACCATCTTAACCCTGCCGTCCTGTCTGGCTTATTACGTAGGAAAAGAGACCGTTCGCGACGAAACGTATCAAGCGAATAAAACTCACATGATATCGCCGAGTTTAATACGGGTCTGCACAAGAGCGCAACTCTTGTGATCACTGGTGGTAACCGCCCCGCGCCTTCTGGCAGCGTATCTCTGCACATCCGGTGGTATAGCAGCATCGTTGGAATTTCCAGAGGCCCCCGGTCCAGCATATCCAACGAGGCCCGCACCTCCACGCACCAGCGGGCTACTGCCACGCCGACGCGTAGACATGTGCCGGCCTCCCACGCCACCCAACATCCTAGAAACAAAAAAGAAAAACCACCATCATTTTTTAATAAAAGTCTCCGACTCGTTTTGTAACATTTACGAATCTTTACGATCCTTACATTTTCGAAAATTATAAAGCAACGATGCTTTTAACGCGAATGGAAAAAAAAGGGAGACGAAGGCGAACAGAGAGGAAAAGTTGCATGAATATTCAATGGCTCCGTCAATGCGAAATTAGCACATCCGATGGGGCGACAGACTGTACGGAGGATCGAGAAGATTAGGAAGAAACTCGGTAAAACCGTTTCTCCTTAATTGGGTTAGGTTGACTAGCCTAATCCCAAAGTATCAAGAGCACGTCAAGTCACGCGATCTACCGCTTGTACTCGCGCGTTTGCCCAACTTCCTCGCATACCGGCGACCATCGATAGGCTTTCCCTTTTTCAATTTCGTTTCTACCTTGCCTCTGCGCGAGCTCCGATATAGAAGAGCTATACGCCGAATCCGATCGTCAGTTTTTATACGCTTCTAACGCCAATTTTATACAATCGCCGATATCAGCTTATCTCCGTTCTATGGAAAAATTTGATAACGTTGCTCGTTGTCCGGTCGCCTGGTTCCGACGCGAAGAAACACGCACGTCGTTTCGTTTAATTTCATCGTAACCATGTTTACCATCGACGAGTCACGATGGAATACTCCGATATCTAGCCGTTGAAATCAATTTAACTAACAGTGAATTCGTGTATGAAATATTCGTTCAATTACAACTGTCCTCAGAATATTGGATTTCACGTTTCCTCGGACACTCGATTCTCCCTATCTTTGGCTCTTCTGTTCTCTCGTTCTCTCAACCAAGATAGTAGAACCTATTTAAAAAAAAAAAAAGAAAAAAAAGCTACAATAGCATATTAACGACAGATACAGACGTCGTTATATATTAAAACGGTCGATTGTCGCGTACGGCGGCGGGCACAACGACAATTAATCTTTTCCTAGCGATCGCGATAACGTACTTGTAAACGGTGGCGAGCGAAAGAAATAGTCGTCGCGGCCAACCAACTTATCTCCTTCCCATAATTTTGTCGCTTGGTGCTGCTAGTCGCTATCGAAAGTGACTAGGCTCCGTATATAGTCAGACAACGGTCTACCGTGTGGTTAAAACTTCTTCGTTGTTCCGTCTAAGCGGTGCTCAAAGTTGGCGAACGTTTCAACGAGAGAAATATTTCGAGATGTTATCTCCTTCCTTTAGGAATACGATGTTTAGAGCCACTTCGTCTCCCCAGGGGAAAAAAAAAACTGTAAAAAGCGTTCAATGTTTTTCCTAACTGAGACGCTTTCGTGGAATATTTTTCAGCACGAAAACCAACGCTTGGAGATAATTCGCGATACTTTAAGAACCTGCGTTACAAGCAAAGTACCTTCGGGTTAAAAATATCAGAAGCTTAATTATCAACAGAGCAGACAACGGAAGAGAGTTATATGCATCGATGCGTAGACATCGTTTTATGAACTTTTTTCGGGGTCAAGACGATTTTTCGCCCGAGTTTATCAGGATAGTTAAAACAAAGTCCACGGCCTCGATAATTATATTTTATAGAGACGGAGAAAAGAGGAAAGAGTCAGTGGCCACCATAAATTCCATTTTAGTCATCCTGTCGCCACGCAAACCCTTGTTATCCTTATGGATTTTTCCCCGAGCCTTCTCTAAAGTGTGTTCCATTTATTCCAACAACTTAGTTTCTTTATACATAGTCCCATCCTGGCCATTTGTCCTTATTACGTTTCATAGCGAACCCATGTACAAGCGGCCGTATGTCCTTCGTCTGCTTTCAGCTTAAAAGGAATCGGAAACGAACCAATGCCAACCAGGGCGAAGGAAATATTTTGCTGCAAACACGCGTCGCAAATTTCAATCTTTATCGGTCGTCAACCGATCGTCGAATCGATATCGGCGTACTTCTTTAATTAACCATCCTTTTCAAAGTTCCAACGTTCGTTCGAAAATTATATACGTTGCCCACGGCGTTCGAGGTAACAAGTAACTGGGAGAATCCACGGTTGCGTGCATCCGGCAGCTTTGAAATCTCATTAAGAGTTTCTTCGATTTCCGCTGTAAGTAAATTGTATCGAGGATCTCTATCACGACGCGCCTCGTTCTGACGTTACGCGAGCGCGACTGAACACTGCCATCGTAATAAAAAACAAAATTCGAAAAAACGGGTATAAACTTTTTTGGTAAAAACGATGGTGTTTCCGAACGAAGCGCTTCCCGATGGACGAAAAAAATATTCGATCCGAACAATGATCTCGGCAAAGGCAACCGTACGTGATTTTCAGTTTGATTCAGCCGTCAACCGGTAGATTGAATCGCTGCGCGGAATATTCATCGACGATGATTTCCGCGCCAACACACGTTATTTGCACGAACGAATTAATATCTGGCTCTTCCATTGCCCGCGCAAAATGAATTTCAATCCATTACACGTATAACCAACTTACGTCCATCTATCCGAAAGTAATAGTCATCCAATCGTAACCGCACTGCCGATAATCTCGAACGCGAATTTATCCATTTTTAATTGCCATCGTACGACGAGTATCGAAACTTTAAGAACAACACTGTATCTGTCTGTCTCGTTATAAAATTAATCTCCGTTTTCTCATCACTCGTTATAATTTCAAACTCATTCACGCGTCTCTTAAATACATTCTCGAAATGTTTATCGAAATCCGTATCAAATATTTCCCATACTCGACTTCTCTATCGAAACGTTGCAAAATACCAACCTTCTCGTTTATTTTCCCCGTTTTCGTTGAAAATTCCTCGTATTTTCTACGTTGCGCGTCGTAAAGTTGCACGTAGCACACAGAATATACCAGTCCTGACAGTCTGTCGCCGCGTCGCTCTGTCAAATAATAGTGCAATTGACGTTACGGTCGCAGAACTACCGGACAACAATGCGCTAATCTACGCTCGTAGATCTGTCCGGCAACAGCTTTCGACAGAGTAACGAGGAAGGCATCGAGGCGTGTGCGTCGACAGAATTCGCGCGAATATTTATCGAACGTACAGTGCCGATTTTAATACCTAGCGTAAAACGTACTTCAAACAGCGACGTATTTCCATTTAAAGCCTCGGAGAATCTTTACGAATCGCGAAAGAAACCTTTTCTTTTGATCAAAGAAATCGCCATTAAAAATATTTACAAGAAACAAGCGTTATACTCCTTTTCACGTTCTATCGTTTGTTCGTTCGTGGTTTCATTTGATTAGAATTTATCATAGTCGGTCTCCTTCCAGCGGAGAACCGTTTACAATTTTAGTAAGACCACCCAGTACAGTTATAGGTACTGTCATCCCCACCCAGCCACTTCATTCCCGCCGGTCGAAATTTTAGGGTAGCAACCTGTTGCTAGGCACCCCTGGGAACTCTTATCCCACCTCTCTGTTACCCGGCAACCCCTGATACCCCCTCTCTGCCCGCTCGTCTGTACCATCAACCCTCCTCCGTTGACGTGTACAGAATATCTGTAAGGTCTCCCGGTTCGTCTCTGTTCCATCTTCTCCTTCCGAATTCGTTGCCACCTCGTTCTTCCTCCAACTTCTTTACGGCTGTTGCAAATTTATCTTCTCACTGGACGTCCCGCAGCGGAAGGGAAACTGAATCAACGAAAATTTAGATAACTTACGATGCAAATTCCCGCGATGTATTCCGACGTTACGTTGTTCCTGGATTATTCGAATTCGAATTCGAGTGCGGTCGAAACGCGTGAAATTCGATTTAATTTCAAACTCGTTGCAAATGCATCATATTTTATCACGTTCATTTCGATTCTACCGCGTTAATAGGATCCTAACGAGTTTTACTCGGTTTAAGGTTCTAATCGTTTATTACAGCATCGTGTCTATCCTCGTGCAACATCATCATCGTGCCACGCGTTACCGTTTCCACCCTTCCACGTACACCAAGCTATATTTTTTACCAGCTTTACGCTTTTTCCTCCGGTAGACCCACGCGTTCCCCCTCTCGCCTTCCCACTTCGTTTCTTATTCTCACTAGCTTTGCTCTTTCTCTTCCGGCGACATTTCCTCACCCGGAATACCGTTTTATTCGCCCCTTCTAGCCAGTTTTCCTTCCCTTTTTCCCCATTCCTTAGCGTGGCTCACGGATCTGTTCGTTCGGCTCGTGTACACTAGCCGTGGGAAATCTAATAACGTATTGAAGGGATCGAGCGGTTCGCCGTGAAATTAGTTCCATCGTAGAGCCCTCGCGTAAAACGCTGTCGAGGGAGCTGGTCCGAGGCTGAAATCGGGGTTTGAAAATCCCTTCGAGGGCTTCGTGATAACGGCGCCGTTAGGGGGCGAGGAAAGAAAACAAATATACTCGAACCTTCGTTGAAACAGAAATTCCTCCATATCAATCGATCTCTCGCGATCGCAGATCCAAATATTGCCTGTACGATCCTCGTTAATCTTCCGACGGTGTGTTCGTCGCCGAGACTCGGCTTGCCCTCTCTTCGTTTATCCGTACGATCGCGACACGATCGTTCGTCGTAACGGCACTCTGTTTGGCGAGATGCCTGGAATTTCAAACGTGAACGTATCGCCGTGTAAATCGCGAGTTACCAACGACGAAGAAGGGAAAAATTACGTTTCCATTTGAGGACGTCGCTCTTTACGCGACTTTTACGACAAAACATATATGTTTCGATAATTACGAATTCGGGGACTCGAAACCTGGCTAAGCTCGTCCAACCATTTTTCCATCGCATCCCATTTCGATTTTACTTCCGCAAGACGCAACATTCGTTTCTCCGTATAGTACATGCAGTTATAACGGCAAAGTTCAGGCTACTGTCAACGAGGAGAGCTGAAATTCTAGCGAGGTTTTGAGCGGAAAATTTCGGTCAAGAAGCGTTACCTGCCATGGAGAAACCAGCCCGACAATCATTTTTTTTTTTTTTCTTTAAATTGGAGGATGGAAACCGTTTCGAGGATGACAAATAATCCTGGGACGAAGATAGGGCGACGCGATGTGTTCCGCAAGAAGAATTGCTCGCAGAACGAATTGTAATATATCTGGAGAAGCGGGACAACCTTTTTTCCTAATATGATAATTTTCCGTTCCAACGAAGATGAGGGATGTATTACATCCGGAGATAGTTATTCTTCCTACGTGTTTCGATTTTTCTATTTAAAACAAAAAATCTCATTATACTCGCGACAATCTAATATTGTTGGAATACAACGATATTACACACATAGACACAAATACTCTTATACAGACGCCTACACAGGCATTTGAACAGGACACTTACACAGGTCATACTCGTTACTGTATAGAGAGGGGGGGGGGGTTGAAAATCTTTAAGGGATCATGGGTGACTACCTATAGCTGGTCTGAGAGTAACTATCCAACTGTCGACAATCCATAAATTCTTTATCCGCATACTTTGTCGATTATACCATATCACTCGCTTATATTTTAAATACATCCGATTCTGTAGTTCTGTTTAATAAATATCACCTAGTATTATTTTAACATAAACATTGCGTCTTCGACAAATTATTTATCTTAACTTTAACGATGTTTCCGCGAATACACCTACTATGTCGTATCTTTTATGCGAAATATATTTGTTAGAATTTAATCTTAAACATGCTACAATTATCTAGTCATTGGTCCATTATTTTCACCACCATCCTGCTTCTTCTTCGTCTACGTTCGATACCCTTTCTCTCCTCTTCTCCTTCGCTTTGTCCCTACGCTGGCTCTATATTTCTCTCGCTAATAGGATTTAATTTTCCTTCTCTCTCGATCGTCGACCTCGTTGACTATTAACGGGCAAGAGCAAGATCTCCCGGTTGGAATCTCGTAGAATCCGTTCGTTTACCATCCTGTCGGTGCATCCGACACCTACGGAATGAACCCACCCATAGATCGGTGGAACACAAAGCGCCACGCACACCATTAATCTCTGCATGCGACAGAAAGTTTCTACGAAAGTCTGTCTGTATCGCGCGCGACACGGTCATCTCCTGGCTCGCGTAATTCAGCTCGGATTCCTGTGATCCGAAAAGAAACAAGCGTGACGATCGATGCAAGAGGAACGCGCGTAATTCCTAGTCGTAGGTTTCTGTCAGCGAATCTCGAACGGACACGTGTAAAGTAAAGCTGTCCCTCGAGACGCGTTACGCCAGGTGTCCACTAACGACGTATTATATAACGAGCGATATCTCGAGGATACGCTGCGTTTCACGCAAATTGATAAACAGCCTAACCCAACGAATATTCGAAGATAACGAAGACCGCCTAAAGATACTTGAAAATCGCTGTATACCTAGTTCTTCCGCCATATATGCTTTAATCATCGAATGAATTTTATTTTTCATATCAGGGTGGCTCTTGGATCGTATCGCGGATGGCTTAGAATCGTACGCGTCTGTCAGTGCAAGTAATGGAAGGAGAGTAAACTGTAATTCCTGCAAAACCATACTCGAGTACAAGAGTCAACAACGATGAAAAGATTTCCAGAGGGTAGACGCAAGAAGCGAATTGCTGGAGAATCGATGTAGAGGAATGGCAAGCTTCCCGGTTTCTCGATGGATCTGTGACGGTCTTGTCTGCGCGGTTGGGACGCGTTCGACGCATCGGTATTCGAGAGTTTCGCACGCAGAACGAAATTAAGTGTCAGCGGCCGTGATTCCTTTTTTTTTTTTCTTCTTCTTCTTCTTTTCTCTCCCTTCATTTTAATTCCTTCGCTTCCGATTATAATATATAATCCAAAGATTTAGTTTCATCGGGTTCCCTTTACGATTGCAATTTGGAATAACATCGACGCCATTATTCATACGAGAAGATAGAAATCGATTTATGTTTGTCGGGTTTCATACGAATACGCGTAGAACAAAAACGGGGAAAATATAATGATAAAATAAATAATACGAGCGAGTAAGAACGATGACACTTTTCGCGGAAACGACGATGCTAAACGAAATCACAGCGTTAAAAATATCCGGGTACTTTCAACTTAGCCCTCAATTTCCGGCGAAGTGGACTTTCATAAAGGCTTTTTTGATAAAATGAAGCCGACGAGGACAGTTTTAATTTCGATAAAATCCGCTTGGCTCTTCTACGAATTGCAGATACACGTCAGATCTAAAGAATGTTGATTTTCTTTGTACTCGGTTGATAAAATGCAGCAAAACGTTCGAACAACGAAACGATATTTCTTTGCTCTCTGACATGTATTCTCCAACGTGAAAGTATTATTAATATTTCGTTGATCGATACGTCGAGATTAATTCTTCCTTCGAACGTAATTTTACGGATAAAGTGTTTCGTTGCTTAGCGATAAAAGCGTTTGCCATAAGAACACTCGAAAACGAACAATGACAATATCGATTTTTCGCCGATGCGATATCACCTAGCTGCCGGTCGGTAATTCGCACTCGTGCGTTTCTTTCGCTCGAAATTTTTGCTAGACCGCTGAAAGGGAAGCTGACGCTTTTATTGCGTTTCGTCGCGACCACTTTTATGGTTTTCATAAAACTAACAGAGATAGTGCGTGAGTTTCCTATGAAAGGGGACATAAAGCCATAAGATATTCGGAGAACTCGAGCACATTGGTACGTCGAGCGATTTTCGAGGAATAATCGCGAGCTAAAAGCGTCGTACTTTTCGCGTACGACTCGTTTCCGCCGCTTGTTTTATATTTTTCCGCGTCGTAAACTTGTCCTGTAATGTTCGTATTACGAAGAGTCGAACAGAGTCTATAACGAAGAATCGAGGCGAGCGTTCCGGATCGTCGCGTCGCGTCGCGTCGATCCATCAAGAAATTCGTATTACATTCGAAGTATAAAGCACGGAAGATTAATGAAGTTTGACTAGTACGAATAAGGAATGCCATGACGCAGCTCGCACCACTTTGGCGCGCTTCCATGCAATTTGCAAGAGAGCAACAACGAATCGCATCGCCATCCTCCATTGTAAATCCTTCGTACTTACGTACGTACGCTCCAGATTGTCCTATTGAAAGCTATAGGAGCCAAGTCGATCGCATCGCAGAACCGTTTCTCCGTTTAATTGTGGGGAAAAATACGCGTTCGGTCAAAAGACGTCGGACGTTCTCGTTCGATCCGTGCGCCTTCTACGCGAGGAAAAAACCGCTGACGATGTTCCTTCGAATTCATTTTCCGCGGTCGACGGTTGAAAAAAAAAAAAAAAAAAAGATTAGCAAAGGATTATTCCTCGTAACTATTTACCAAAGTACGTATTACTGGAAGAGCCATTTCCCATCCAGATAAGATCCAATGGCAATCGGATATATCGATCGTATCCTTCGTTACGAAGCAAATTCTTCGCCGAGTTGGAGGATCGTCGAGCTGCCGTGACACCGTTTAAAAATGTATACACGTCCGGAGCGCATCGGTGTGGCAGCGAAACAGAAATTGATCGAGGGCGGTCGGTTCGATTGGTCTCGAGTTGTTCATAGCAACTTCAAGTACGTTGAAATAGCCGTGGATTTTATCATCGACACCGATTCTTGCGAATATATGAGCGCCGCGGGACATATAGAAGTCGGACTGACTGTTAGCCAGCGAGAGATTGGCAGCCTATTGTCGGATCGTATATGCAGACTTCAATCGGAAAAGCTATTTCCCGATCGGATTCCACGGGTACGGGCCGAACGAACGATCGAATCGAACGGTCAGTCGGTAGAAGCGCAGTGCGCCACTATTCTGCTATTAAATTGACTGACGCGGTCGAGCTTTCAAAGCTAACGCGCGATATCAAAGGACAAAAAAAATATATGAAATCCTGCAAGAAACACGAGGAGAGGAATCCACTTTTCAGAGAAGCAGCCGAACAAACGGATCCTGCGTGGCATTCAGCCTACCGATCGATTTCGCATCGAAGTACCTTTTATAGGGCCGACCGTACCGGTAAATAAAACCGTCGCGCTTCTCTATTGTCCTTCGTTTTCCACATTTTCGCTCTTCTTGTTCCTCGTGGAGAATTCAAGGCACTCTAACGAATAGCAAACGGTCGACTAACGGTCCTCCGTGTCAAAGACTAATTGCAAACGAAAGCAATGAAAATCCGTGACGACCCAAATTTACCGATTCCTTCTATTCTGAAATTATTTCCAGATCCCGATAGACGACGGAATTCTTCGATATCGAGACGTTTCCTCTCAAGTTAAACTGCCAAGTTAATCGAGTTTACGTGCATCAAAGCTTCGCAACGATGGCCAGCTCGAATCTTGCCAAGTCGCGGAATCTCGGAGTAACTTCATTTTGTCCCCGGTCACCCTTTATTGCCTCGCTTTCGATAAACTTTGACCGCCTTTCTTGCTCGTTCGATTAACACGAGGAATCGGTAAATATCAATTATCTCTTCGTACTTTACGTACTCGTTCAACCTTTCGTTTTATCCGAGCCAAAGCTTCGCTATTACCTTATCGCACTCGCTGTCCATATCAAGCGACATGTTCCACTATCGGTAGCCTAACGAACGGCGATAAAAGCCAAGAGCTATCGATCACCGTATCGCACTTTTTAACCGTAATATTGTTCGCATTCGTCGAGATTGTGGTAATTTGCATTCGCGTCACACGATCCAACTATTACAACGTAAGGGACAACGGTGTAAAAAGTGTCGTAAAAGCGCGGGCACAATGTTCTTAGATGGTCTCCGAAGCGTAAAGAAATTACAACGCCATACCAACTTTTGTAAACTTTTTACGATAAGAAAAGCTACTCTCGTTTCCAGGACGGCGTAAATAATAAAGTAATCACCGCTGGCTCGCTGCTAGACAGCCAACTCTGATCACGATAAAAGACTCTTTTCTCTTTTCGCTTCTAATTTGCTATAATCTTAAAATCGGCTCGCGTTTTAAGAACAATCGAAGTTTCTCCTTCGCCGTATCGTTATCCGTTCGACGATTTCCTTCAATTCCAGTCGGAATAATTAATCCTTAAAACGCGTGATAAAAAATTGTAAAGTTACCGATTCGTATTTTATAAAATCATAAAGAAAAACTATCGTTCGTACGTGCAGAACACGTAAAACGTTAGTCGTACAACGTAACTTCTGATATACTTGGAATACTTTAACGTTATTCTATACATGTAGAAGAGAATAGTAGCTACGATTGATACTAAGTTATTCGAGTTTTAGCGCTCAAAGGTCGATAAAACGAGAAATAATCGTGGACGTCGATGCTTTATATCCTGGCGAAATGAATTATACTTTATTACGGTAATAGATTGTACGTGTATCAAGCTGTTCAAGTGGTCACCAGTGTGTAAGAAAACTCTACGTCTGTTCTTTTTAGTTTTCGCAAGCACCGAAGCCATCGACGGCGTATAGACAATAGACGGGGACGAAGGCAGACCATAAACGACGATAAAGGCGACGATGATTTCGGGGCTTTCGGTCATTGGCTAACTAACACCGCTAGCGCGCGGATCTGGACCAGCTCGAATTATATCCCGACTTGTGTTTACGCTTCTGTGTTAAAATATATTCTCCACTTTACGATTTATCCACGCGTTCCTTTGTTCGTACATCTAATAAGCTCGACACAAGCGAACGATGTGCGTAGGGTAGGTGTACGAAAGACTGACATTCCATCGTATAATGTTCGAAATATCTCGCAACGTAATATCGTTGGTATTACGCCAGGGACAAGATACGCGTTTACGAATTACCCTGTACACAACAGTCTGCGATCGAGGGGTTAAACCGAGTAGCAATCGCGTCGAAAGTAAACGAATTTCCATAACAGGCGTGTAACGTGGCAGGTTGCTCGAGCACGCTGATGCCACGTATCCAGCGAATGAAACGAAAAGTGGCAGGAACGCTGAACAATTCCATTACGCGGCGGCCGGAACCTTCGTTCCCGAGATATTATTGACACGAGCAAAGGCGATTGGAAATAGCATAGGTGGTAAGAGGTATTATGGCCGCGTAACATCCACACGCTTTCCAACGATAAGCGTGGAGAGGTCGAGACGCTCCGCTTTCACAACGAGGCGAGGGTTTCGTTCCCTGCCATTTCCTATACCTTTCGTTACCAGACCATCGCGAATAATCGACCGTGAGTCGCGTTAGACCGCTAACCACCGTTAGAGCGCGATTAAACGCATTTGCACGGCCACGTCGTCGCGCGGTTTCGTGAAATTCCCTTCTCTTCTTCGCTTCTCAAAATCCGTCCAAAATATCTGATAATTTCAAAGTTACTTTAAAGTCAAGTTAGTTTAAAGTCAAATATTTGTCCGTTATTTTATACACGCTTTCCGTCGTTGCGTTTCTGATCGCAGAAACTGACGAATAAAGCTAGGCGACGATAATTACAAACTGATAGGTATATCAGCGACGGGATTTACGACAGCGAACGCTTCAATTGATCGTTCCTAATCGCAACAACGAACTATTGTTCTCCCGCATTTGACTCCTTCTAAATTTCTTCTCTTTCGAACTAAAAATTTCGCAGTTGTATTTAGTTTGTTTCTAGCGAATCTTCGATTCAGCACACGATCGAAAAAATTGATAATTTTTCTTCAGCCAATTGTAAACGGTTTCTCGTTACCGAATCGCATCGATGCGATCCATTCTCCTGCGGTGTTCCACGGTACATTCTGACAACCGACTTCTGGTCGGATAGCCAAAGCGCTCGAACTTCGATATGCGTGATTCGAGGAGGAATCACGGTATCGTGAAAATTTCATAAATTAGAAAACCCTTCGACAAAGCGAGTTCCGGGCGTGTTTAATCGTCCTGTTTGCAAAACCCGTTGGATGCGAAATTAATTGCGTTGCCGGGGCAACGGTGCCTAACGAATTTAATGCTCCATAAGCGGCGAGTTAAATTACACGGCTGTATTCTTCTTGACTTCAACCTGAATAAAACGCGGCCCTTCGAGGCAAACTGCACAGCGCGCGTAGCTACGTTTCTCGAATTGTTTTTCGAAAGGGAATCGACGCGAAATTTCCACGGTGATCGGACGTTTTGGAAAAAATCTGCACACTGTGTTTACGCGAGATTCGCTCCGCGATCGATCCTTGTTCACAGGACCACAGCGTTTAAATATTAACGGCCGACACGTTTTTCACCGTGATCGATCCTCTGCATCGTGTAAAATAATTAAATTGGCAAACGAGATCCAATTGAAAACTGCTGTTCTGAGAAATCGAGAAACAATCACGATCGAACCAGTTCGTTTACGATATAATTGGATAAACGAACGATCCGACCTTGCAATTCCACAGTTTCGCTTTACGAATTTACGATTATGAGACAGGAAAGATATAATCTTTAGTTGGATTTACGATCGATGGATCGAAAACATCGAACGTCTGCCGATGTTCGTCGATATCGAAGGTTATTTGGAACTCGCAGTGTCGTGGAATTAGCTATCCGAGGCATGATCGAAAATTAGCTTATCTCCTGCTGTGAAACGCGCAAACAAAAATACCCCGTACAAGGTGTTTCGATGGAAACGCTTTTCACGGGAGAAGAAGCTTCCAAAGTTGTGAAACTCGGTACTAGTCCGATCTTAAATATCTCGCAGAAATGAAAGATCACTTGCCAAGTAACTAGAATTCCAACTACTACTCGTTTCATATCGTATCCAGGAAAATAAATTCTTCTGCCGGAAGAAGTACGCACGAAGCTCGAGATTTAACGTTCAAATATATAAGAAAGTTTAGCTTCTTGTTGAAAATTACACGGCAGGGTATGATCGACGGAATAATTAAGAAAATTTTCCAAACAGCGTCTACGCTCGACCGATCGGTACTATTTCAAGCACCAAGTTTCCGGGCGACACGGTAGCTGAAAGAAAAATGTCGAGCGTAAAAGCGGAAGGAAACGAGCCGACCGACACAAGCGGATCGCCACGTGCAGTTTATCGGATTTTTTATTACGTTACCGAGACCGGGATCCAACGGCACGAAGGCGTACAACAAGGTCCGACAACAAGACACAGACACAGACAGACTTTGAAAATTGTCGGTTTAGCCGATATACAAATTTTCAAGCAGTCAGAAAACGAGATAGATGTATCGGCATCCTGTTGCTTCGCTGCATCCATATCACCGTCGATGGGAAACGATGCGTGGTGGTTGTGCGTTCGCGACAACGTTCGTCTCCCTCTCTCTCTCTCTCTCTCTTTACCTCTGCCGCAATCAGCCAGTCAAATATCGCCCGATCGATAGTGTCTGGGTCAAAATAACAAGCACCTCCGATGCTCGCGAACGAGCGGCACCAAGAATCCGAGTATGATTAAAGACTATACTCGGCCACCCAATGCGCAATGGAGTCGTTATTCCATTTCATCTCCGCGGTTCATTATAGTAATTGCTTTCCTGTAATTGTATAGTAATGGTTGTCTTGGTTTTCTTGGCAATGCTGGTACATGTACGTAAGGAAACGTCCTTTGATAAAATATCGACGATACGATGTTCCAATCATGTTGGAAAACATACGTTGTACAAACGCTATATATCGTGTTGTTAAGGCTCTTCCATTTAACGTCAGGACGACGCGAAATCGGTAGAGGAGAATTATAGGTTTCAAAAAATTGAATCAACGCGTAGATGGCTAAATATGGTGTACTATCGATCGCGTAACGTCCTACCAAAGATCGGTTTGTTTAAAAATTGATCGATTCTCGATAAACTACTTTCGCGAGATCGCATTAACGCGTTTACGTTGAAATAGTTTTATTGGATCGAGCAACAACACCGCAAACTACATTTCGTATGTTAGAACGGCAAAGAATGGAACAGAGTGAAACGTCGAAGGGCGAAAATTTAATACGTAATATCGTTTGGCGGGAAACAAATTCTCGGACGAGTATTGACTTCGGCTTGACGCAGGAAGCTTGCAACGCTTAAAAAGTAAAGCCGGCGCGACACGCAAATTCGACTAATTATAAAGTTAGCTTATGAACGTCCTACTAGTTATTATAATTTCGGCAATGATGGTTCCGTAACGAGGTATGAGGCATAATTGCGTTTGACGCGACTTTGCAAAATGAGTTGGCAAATGCGATTAAAAACGTTGCCTGCGTGTAGGTTGATAAATTATGGAGCTGAATAGATAGGCGCGAACGTGTGTGGCGCAGCGTACAATTAAAATGTAGCTTAAAGCGAAAGGATCGATACTCCGTGCACTCGTCAAAATCAAATTAAAGTTTATTATCGTTCATCCACCTCGTGGTATCGATTCGTCGGAATATTTTAGTCAAGTTCTTCGAAAGAGAAAACGATAAGGAAGCGATGAAACGGGACATCTGTACTCGTTTCAGCGGTGGTTCCGTTAATTAACAAAAGTTACTACTCGTTAAAATTCGTTCGTGTCGGAAAGCTCGAACAGTATCTTCGAACTCTTACCACGAACTTAAATCTACATCGTCGAAACTATCGAGACCGAAGAAACAAGAATATAACGGGAATAAAAACGGAATAACAGAATTATTCTTGTCCCTACTTCCATTAACTTTCCTTCGCTTTATATTTTACCTAACACCTTCTTTCTTTTAACGTTTGCCTCTCATATTTAGCAGTCGCGTTTCAAAGTATAAATTTACATAAACATTCGCTTGCGCGACAGAAGATTTCTCGCGATATGGAAAACTATTCTCGTATCTTTCGCCTGGTTTATTGAAAACGAAGACGCCAACTTTTCTTCCTGTTCTCCTCTGCTCCCGTACGAAGAGCAACAAAACATACGAACGGAAGTTCGTTCGTGTCACTTTTCACGAAACGAAAGTTGACGAAACATATTCTTCCCGCCATTATTATTCTCAAAGTTGAGAAAGGTTTATTGAAAAATAGAAAAAAGTGAAAAAGACGAAAAGAAGGAGAACCGGAGTTGCGACAATCGTGACTGTTTCATGTTCGAAAAGTCAGAAACACAGAAGTAAATCACGCGATCTTATCAACGATGTAGGTAATTCGAATAATCCTTCGGAGGGAAGAACGAAACGCGAGATAAAGTATACCAGAAAGTTTCCGTCGCTTAATTGCTTTCGACGAAGAACGAAAAACACCGGTAAAGTTCGATCGAAGATAAATAAAGATGCAAAGAATATATAGGTAAAGAATAAAGTGTCGTAGGCAAATTGAATGGAATCACGGCAACGATACAAGACGCTAACGCGAAGCGAGTCGAAATTACCCTTAATTTTTATTCATTCACAGACGCTTGCAGCGATTTATTGCCGCATCGTGAGAAATACTCGCAGCCGAAACGTTTTGTCATGAACTGTGATGGAGGAACGTGACCGGCATTTCCAAGTAATTGACTAAAAATGTAAGACACGGCCGCTTGTCGCGGATTATTCAAAAACAAAAAAAAAACAAAAAAAGAATTCATTCGCGATAACAGCAAATTTCGTATATCTCTGAGAGCGAAATTTTATTGGGAAAATTTCGTTTCGTTGTTTGGTCTCGAAGGCTTCCAGGAGAATAGGTAAATTCAATACGGATTGGCAAGTAGTACGAGCCAAGTACAAGTCAGACCCGACGTGAGGTATATTTAACGACTCCGCGTATCGATTTTTCTTATCTAAACGATTCCTTATCGTCGGTGTATACGTAGAGAATAACGAAGGGATGCGTTTCGTTCCATATACAAAAAATTATGTTCGATACCAGTATCGAAAAGTCGAATAACCGATACGAAGAGAAGGAACGTTCGTCGTATCCGAACAGACAATGGGGGAACAATTCTCTTAATAAAAATAAAAGCGTATATTTTCTATCTCGCCAGATATCGCTATACCCATTACGTCAGGAATAATATCGCCAAGGTAATTGATCATTTTCCAAGACTTGGGTTGAAATTACTCGAAGAATATCCTAGTCGGGATTACAAAAATGGAGCAAAAGATTACGCAAGATTAAACGGATTACGAGGTCCTGCCAATTCCCCGCTAGATCGCTGGTTTCTTCCTTCTTTTTTCGTCGAATCGATACTTTCTATTAAAATTTTATAACTTGGCTCCGACAGATATTAAACATCGTACTTTCGTTCAACAATCTATATATAAAGTTTCACCGTTACTTTTGTCGTTGTACATGCGATCGGAAGATCGGGATCCCAGCGAGCTGTTAATAAACGAGTGGAAGCAAGATCGTCGATTAGAAATGGCGTGATACGCGAGTCTCGCGTCCGCTACCGGTAATTAGTAGCCGCGGTAGACCTCTTACTCGAAATCACGATCATCAACGATTTATTCGACGATAAAGTTTCGCGCTACGCGAAATCAAGTCGATCGATGACAGAAATTTTAATTAAACGCGAAGTACATTGAAACGAGACCTAGACGAAGAACCTTTTTAATTACGCGTTATACTCGAGAGAGTTAAAACGATAGAAGGTATTTCCATGCGATTTATTATAGGTGGATTTAGCGCGTTCGAAGGAAAGATTCAAAGTAGGCTACGTTTGACATCTTTGCAACAATGATTACAAAGAGCCGTGAATTATTCGCGCAACCTCGAAAGGTGCAACGAGTTTGCGTTTAACACGCAAACGCGCGACCAATAGCAAATACGATCGTTACCATTATTTACAGGAAAATTGTCCATCAATCTGGCTGCCCTATATGCAGAAATAGTCGTGATTTCGTTGCTTTTCTTTTGTAATTCGCGTGACTAATCGTTCGTTGATTCCGCTGCATTTAATTGACCGACCGACAGAGTTCGCGTGAATCGCGCATTGAAATTCAATTAAATCGACACGTTATTAAAGTAGCGTGTTCGACAATCTCGCAAAACTTCAACCTGGCTAAAGACTGAAAAAGCACGATCGAACTTTTCAATTTAAAACGTATCGAGTGTCTCGGCGAAATTCAGTCAAGATTTCTTCCGAGAAGTTATCTTATCCAAAGAAAGCCACCTTCCCTGCAATTTCCTGAAATACAAGTAATCGTGAAAAACCATCCCTTTTCATTGTCCTTATTACCGTCGATGCTCGTTCCGTTTTATCACAGGAGATTCGTCATCCGATAAAACCGAATTAAAGGCGTCTTAAAGGCGTCTCTCGCCTAAAAGGAGGGCCATTTACCAAAAGTGACGCGACACCAACGTTCTCCGGACGTAAGGATCCATCTTTATCGAACACTGTACGAAGAAACTCACCTTTCATCGTTCGAACAGTCCTTTAATCAAACGAGGCACAGTGTCTGCCGTTGAAGTTAATTTTCTTTCTCTAAGCGGATTATCGAGTAACTTTGCAAATTGCGGTAGACCTTAAATTCCGTCGCGTTAACGATATTTAACAGATCTGGCGACGAGAACGAAAATGAATTTTGACGCGGCGTCTAGGAAATGGGTTCGCGCGACCGAAGCGAAGGACCTTCGTTTAACGATCGTTGCATACGCCGATACACGTGGCAAATTTGCATGGAAAGCCTGTTGCGTAGGTAACGGACAATTTTCGCTTGTAACGTGGTTACCGCGAGTATTGGAGAATCACAAGGCGCAACGTTAACGCCCAAAGAAATAAATCTCCTCGAGCTAGAAAACGATGAAACGTATTTCGTATTTCGGGGCATCCTGTAATTTAACGCGTATATCGCGCTCGCGATAATTAACGACCCGATTCCTTCGATCGTACATTTAAATACGTCGCGGAAGCTCGATACGATTCGGGTTAAAACGAGGAGACAGAACTAAGCCTAGCAACAGGTGGAGCCGGCGACTCTAGCAGACTCGTTGCAGACCAACGGGCGCAAACGAGCCCGCGAGTAATCGATAGTAATTATCCACTCGCTCTTGCACGTAAATATCCTCGAAAACAAGCTTCGCTGTTCCTGCTCCTCTTCGTACCAACCGGACTGCTTGAACGCGTCGCTCTGACTACAACGGAAGAATATCAATTTATCGCTTTACACGTACCCTCGTACCCTCCCCGGTTCACCTTCGACCAACGTCCTCCGACTAACGGAGCAAAATGATACTTTGAATTTCAAACGAGCAAAAGAAGATACGGCAAACCTGATTATCGACTTGATCGGCGAACGATATATTAAATTACATCGTTTAGCGGGCATTTTAAATGTCATCGCCAAAGTAACGAACCATCGTTCTTCGACGAACGAACGAACGAACGAACGAACGAACGAACGAACGAACAAACGAACGAGACGCTCGATAAGAAGAAGATATCGTACGATTTGTCTGGTGAGGGCGAACGAGAATGTCCACTCGATATCGTTCTCGCAAAGATCGTGTCTTCTTCTAAAGAGGAAAGGTATAAAGCCCTTCGATCGAGTTTCCATTCGCGTATCTCTAGAAACGAACGACATGTTCAATTTTCTTCGAACGAAAATAAACTGACCCGAGAGTTCTTGCATCAAAAGTCATTATATCTCGTCTTTCCTGTCTCGGAATAACAAGACTACGTAGCCATCGGTTCGATCACCGCCTCTCCTCCCCCCATGCCGAATGAAATCCCCATCGTCGAATACGTTATTTGTTGACTTTTTCTCGATCAAGAGCTCGAAATTCCACGAAGAAATTTTACTATTCCAAGCGATTCGCATCTTCCGAACTGACTCGACTTCCGCGCTTCTAGAATTCTCTGCACGCTGAGACCGAAAGGTCGATAACGATCCTTAGAGTTCCGATACGCTTGCCTGAATATAAAACGATCCGGTCTAAAGGAAGATAAAAATAGTGCCTGGTACGCTCGGCTTACTTCGACGCGGTAATTCTCGGTATTATATTTCAATTATATCTCCTACTCGATCAAATCTGGATCGAATCCGTATTGTCCGAAGAAACTGGCAAACGCGTTACGAACAGAGCCGGAGATACGATCGTTCCAATTCGTTGCCACTATTTATGGAAGGACAACGAGCGCGTTTCGAATCCGCGCGCGGGTTAAAGGTTAGAAAGATGTTCCGGTGAGTACGCGTACAGGCGAAACGAGAGAACGAAAACTGTTTTCAAGTCGAAATAAATTTAATTAGTACCGTGTCTCCGCTCCGTGAAATAGTTGGCGAATAAAAATCTGCTAAAATACGACGCCGGTATATAAAGTCGAATTATCGATCTCATCACCGCGAACGAAACTTCTCGACCGTGCTAACGAGTTCCGGGGTGCAAAACGGTGGTACAGCGGAATATCCGGTTACGTCGGATATAACCGTTTAACTCGGTCATACGGAATGTTTCGTAACCTACAGGCTGGTTGACTTTCGCGGATTATATTAATAATCGATTCTTACCATAACGAAGAAACGACGGAACGATCGAGAAAAAGAATGGAAAACGAGCGGACAACGTCGACAGACGCGTGCTTTCGGCGAACAATTGGGAAAAAATGGAAGACTATAGAGGGAAGACAAAGGTTAGCAGAGAAAAGCTTGGAGCGTATCGCGTAACGCGCGGAGAGGGAGCTGCGGCTACTTCGTGGCTTAAAATGGCAAGGCTCCCTTTGGACATACGATGGAAACTCCATAGTGGCTTTGTGGAGGGACGTTAAATTCGCCGAACTTAATGGAGTCGAATGAAGGCGATGTTTGCGCATAGAACGCTTCTAGTAATGAAACCTTTGACGCGAAAAGCTTCGCCACGAAATAGAACGGTGAAAGGCATACATCTGCTAAATTACTATGATACAATTACGCGAATCGCACACGGGGTAAATCACACGGACCTGCACGAAGCCGAACGATATTCCAACTCTGCGAGGGAATCGACAGAAAGAACTGGAATCCAGCGATACGATTAAATTAATTAAACAAACAATCGTGAAAAAAAAAAATCTATACCGGATATGAAATTCAGACCTGGATATGGAATCCCTACTGGTCCCGGGCGAAACGAGCCCAGCAGGTAGGTATTGATTTTTCTTAATTATACTAGCGAATGTTAGCTTTAGGCTTCGCGTTAACTCGATAAAACGAACGGTGTCCTTTTACCAGAAATTACACTCGACAATACGATCGACGAATTAAAGCGAAAATTTCGGTCGCGTGACGCGAAACGATAGCACGCTATCTGCGAATTGTACGCTGTTCGCGACGTATTCGTGAAACGTATAGAATATAATATCCACGAGAGAAGGAGAGAACGATCGAGAGGTTGGAGAGAGGGGAGAGAGAGAGAGAGAGAGAGTGGAAATTGCGAATTGCATTCGTCAAAGGAGTTCGGTCAACAAGGTTCAATAAGGAACTAATTTATAGATAAAAGCGGAAAGAACTTCTTCCGTGAGGCAAAGCGCGGGCAAAAGGAGGAAAAGGAAAATACACCACGGGGTTTCCTTATGCCGGAAGACGATCTCGAAAGAACGGTCGGCAGTCTTCTATCGCCGGTCGTTCGACTTTCGCGTCAATATCCGTGAAAAAGCGCGAAGATTAAACGAGCGAAAGCTCTTTATAACGCGTTTAAGACGAGGCATAGACTTTGTCTACCGCAAGACGTACAAAGCTAAAGAACGTTGTCGCGAGGTTGCGCTCGTTTGCTTTAACCGGTCCCGGAAATTTTCAAGAGAAAGGAATCTCCAGCTCGAACAGCTATTTTCGGCATCGAGTTGTTGCCTGCAAGGCAAACCAAAAGGCTCGTCAACCTCGCTTTCTCCCGTCGGCTTTTCTCTCGAAAAATTCAGCCCTTCGAACGCGACCGTATCGTCGAAACGTGACCGATTACCGTGAAACTGTCGAATATATTCGCGCACATAGTCAATTGACATCGCGAGCTACGTATCGCAACAAACGCAAAACTACGCGGGGTAAATAGTAACGACCAAATCGATACAAAAATCAATATATCCGGGTGAAGCAGCGGCTGGGCGGGCGAACATCGCGTACAGTCCGGTCGTGGTTCCCAGGGAATGCAACAAGTCGCAGGCTCCCGCGATCCGGACAGGAGAGAACCCAATTGCCTCGGGCATACCGTGTCGCTGCACTTTTCTCCGCTCCACAGATTCCTATCCTTCCGTTGTGATCTCTTTTCTATAACCTCGTACGATAGAAAAATTTCCAGACCCTGTTCCATCTAACAACTATGCGGTCGTCTCGACTACTTTAAAATAGTAATATCGTCGTTGACAGCCCACGGTGAAACGATTCCTGTTCCGAATAAATCTATCGCCAACTTTATTCTTAGAGAAACGTCGCTTTATAGAATCGCGAAACTATGGAAGATTTATACGGATGGTAAAAGTTTTAACATGCACGTAGAGACGGCAACTGGAAAACTTGGATCCCCGGGGAGAAATTGAAAAGAGAATGATGGATCATTGGGAGGATCGGGCTTTTCGGCCGAACGAGAAAGAACGAAAAAGAACGAAACGTGTAAGCGAGTGGCGGCAGGCGAAACCGGAAGGACGCGTGGATCGCAAACTCGGATTCAGGGGCTGTACGAGCGAACAGTGTCGAATCTGGACTCCCAGGCTCCGTCGATCGATGCCCGGGGCGCGCTGCTATATATAACCATCCCTGCTCTCTGCCTCCCTCTCTTTCTCTTATCCTCCTACATAGCAACCCTCGGTCTCTCTCCTTCGCCTAGGTTTTCAACCTATGCCACCCTTCGACATAGGACCTGTACCGCTCAGCCCTGCCACCTGGCTTCTCCACGACCAGCGAGCTCCCTTCGAAATTTACCTCCTCGCCTACCTTCGCTTCCTTTTTGCCTTTCTCTTTGCATATACCTCGTCGTCGTTGGAGAATCGAACACGTTGTCATTTGGACCAATGCAAATTTTACGCGTTATTTTTTTTTTTAAATATATCTTTGCTATTTGTTATACGCATTTTCCAGTCTTTTCGATATCGATTTAAAGAGCGATACGACGAATAGATGGAAATTACGGTATCAAAGCCTCTAGTTTCTGTACAGATGGAAGATTAATACTGGACTCGAATCGCGTACAGATAAGCCGGATTGTCCCTAATTACCAATGCCGAATGAACCGGTATCATACCGGTAGCAAACAATTTACGCAACGAGCGTGTCTCCTATTGCACGCGATTCAAAGAGATTCAAAGACCAATTTATTCAACGTCCTACCGTACGAAAACCTTTCGACGATCGCTGACTGGTGTTCGAAACGACCAACCAGCTAAATTAGCGCGCGACCGACATAAGGTTATCCTAGAACGAAGGACGCATCCTACTCCCGTAGTGATCGGCTTGGAGACCAACGCGCGATTTTCAGAATTACGTCCGCAAGTTCTAACGTCCAAGCTTCTTTTTATTATTTACGTACACGTAGATTATCGTACGTACACGTCCGTTGATTAATCACGCTATTACGAAGAATCTGCGAATTTTTGACCTTCGTTTTCTTCGAGCAAAGAACGCACGTTTGACTGCTCCAACTGGAAAGTTGGAATCATGTTTGACCGGACGACGATGCGGCGGAGAGACAGAACTAGAATAGAGAATTAGAATTTTGTAGCGACGATATCCGAAACTATCAGGTATCAAAGAGTTGATTACAATGTCTGGGAAGCCTTACAATTGCCAATGTGGTTGTATAGATTCGTGGCTCTACGGGCGAGTATAATTTCCCATGTAACGGGTGCACGGAAACACGAGCAACCTTTTAACCGTGATTTCAGCAATGTACCAGGAATAAAAACGGCCGCTGTTTTCTCTGCATTAAAACTTCTGTTTGTCAAAGATTCGTTTAAAAATGCATAAAATATCAACGCCTTCTCTACCTGCCTGGATTTCTTTGCACTTTTGTTCGCCGGTTGCTTTTACTAACGTGTCGTTCTTTGTTTTATTAACAAAGTTCGTTCCGTTCGTATCCTCGGCGAGAGAAGCAGAAGCTTGAAAATACAACGGGGACGACGCGATCGTCCATTTGCATCGAACAATTGGCAGAACGGTATTTAGATGTCCATTACGATAGGGCGCGTCGTCGTATCAATCGTAATACGGTCAATACGAAATCGATGAAACTCGACAAAGTCGCGACTTGCATGAAAATGGAATTTTTTATTGTTTTCGAAAAGTCGTCGGGAGAAACGTCTGTTCTTTCTTGGCACCCTATCGACCCTTTGCGTCTACGTGGAAACTACGATGTTCGTATTAAGCTGCCGCTTGATCCAATCAATCTCGAGCACACGGTACTATAATACAGGTATAATACAGGTATCTCGCTCGTGTACGACGAAAGGCCAACGAATCGTAACCGTTACGAAGAACCTTTCGAGCGATCGATGTAACCGTCGTCCGTGTGTTTTTCCGCTTTTGACACGTCGATAGCAAGAACGAGTGGTATACGAAAAACAAAAGATAAACGCAACAGTTTGCGCGTGAAACTTAGACAGGAAGCGACGAAATAGAAAAGCACGATAGGAAAGTACAATTAGTTTCCACCGCCTGTGAAACTTTCGTTTCAATTTCATGCGGGACAATTTTTCGAGGGTCGCGCGCGTTCTCTATCCGCTTATCCTTCGATCGCGCCCTATCGGCCATCTAAATGGGCCGAGAAATAAGAAAACAACCGGGTCAAAAATTAGAACGGAATTCGTCCAGAATGATCTTTATTTAGACCGAACTCGCACACTTCGTCGAGGTCGTTTCGATTATCCGAGAAGATCTCCGTGTTAACGGACGAACACCTCGTCGCTACCGGATGTTCAAGACAAATTATGTGCGCATGCTTTGGTGCTTTACGCAACGAAGGAGAAGAGAAGAGAAGAGAAGAGAAGAGAAGAGAAGATCGCGATCACGCGAGAAAAGCTTCGACTCTCGCGTGCACGCATTCTTCGAACAATTTTTTTCCTACCACTTTCTTCATTTCTTATCCGCTAACTTCAGATAGTATATCTCAAATTTTCTAACCACCACGCTCCGCAAATGCGACGTTTTTCATATGCACTGCGCGCTTCGTACGATTTACGGACGATAAAGATCTTTCAATTTCGATTAACCATGGCTCGCGATAATAATACATCATCGAACGACGATCAAACGGGTTGAATAACGTATTTGTAATTACGATAAATCCCGATAAATTGCGAAACAAAGGACAAAGGCGTTGAGAGATATTCCATGTGCAACGTTATGATATCGCCAAGTAAGTCTCCTTGAGTCGTCCAACACCAAACGAAACGACCGATCGCGCTCGAAAGTGGAGGAAAACTAAACTCGCTCCGTACGGCAGCAACGGATCACGCAACGTACTTTACGGTTCTTTTAAGAAGCTTATTCTCGAATTTCGAATCTTAAACGTCGGATATCCATAAAAAATTGATAAATTTCCGAGCCTTCGGGAACCGCGCGAGGTAAATACGGTATAAATATTTGATTTTCAAGACGTCAAAGGACGTTGGAAAAACTAAGGTTACATGTAAAATATCGACGTAGAATCGAAACAGTCGGTAATCCTTTCGATGCGTGATTTTCGAAAAGCGTATGCGACAGAGACGATGACACGACGACGTGACATTTCCTCGATCGAAAAGCAGTTTCGTCCTGCTCCCCCATCCCCAGACGGATCGTCATAAGGTAGCTTTGACATTTGCTGTGAATTACGAGCACGTATACTCCTTTTGTTCCGCTGTAGTAATATTCACATTTCCACCGCGGAATCGCATAAAACTTTTTACAAAGAAGCTAATGACTTTGTTCCAACGTCAACCGTGCCTTTCCTTCGTCTGTGCACGCGTGTACGACGTTCTATCGCATCTTTGTCGAGCGTTTATTTAAAACGAACAGAGAGCGCAAAAATTTATCGCGACTTTAAAAATCGGAAATCGCAGCAAAGAAATACGATTCAACGCGGATAACCGTTATTTCGATATTCGTTTTCGATATTATTTAGTTGTACGCGTACGTCGGAAGCGATAAAACATTTTTTCTACTGCATATTCCGCGATTCTTTCGTTAAATCGTCGAAAAAAGATTTTTTTTTTTTTTTTTTTTTTAATCTGCATAAAAGACACGCGTGGTCGAGGCTCGTTTGCATCCAATATATCGATTTAAATATTCTATCAAAGAAAGTATCAAAAGTATCGTGAGCTCGCGAAGGAAGCAAAATCGTTTAAAAAATTGCTGCTTCTCTTAAATGTTTCGTCGCTACGGACGAGGTCACCGATCCTACGTTTCTACGAATTATCCCGCGTCGAAACATCGTTCGTACGACGAGATATCCGCGAACGAAATAATATTTCGCGTGTTTGTTTATTTGGACGAGAGTTGTAACTACGAAAAAAGGTAACAGACTCGCGAGATATCTCGACCATCTCAGCGAAACGGTTAAGGGTAACGTTTCTGTCTACGTGAGAAAGCGACGATCGTAGCAGTTACGAATTTCTTAATACGAGATACGAATAGAGAGATAAAAATTTGCGTGGAGCAAAGCTGCAGTTCGTCGAACGTGTTTGTAATTCGAACAAATCCCTGGCGCGTTTAACACCGCTGGTGTTTTCGCTATCATCGTCTCTTTTCCTTCTCTCTCGTATCGTCTTTCGTCGCCCGGATCAGATATCTCTTCTTTACGGTTCTCAGACGTTAACCCTCGGCGACTATTTGTTGCACGAGTACGACGAACGACAAAAGGTACCGAAGAACGTTGTCCGATCGGAAAGATTGTTTTCGATTGAATAATTTCGTGCGCGACCGGACGTTTGTAAAAATGAAGGAACGAATGGGGGAAAGGAGAAAGAGAGTACGATTTCCAACCCGTCGACTGTGAACGAACCAAATACAGGCGTCAAGAGGGAAACATAAAACGTGGCACGATTGTACGAGGAAATTTTCCAACCAGAGATTAGAATGGATACAACGTGTCGCAACACGTACGGTAAAATCTTCATTACCGATATGTTAATCAACGCCCGAGTAGCTGAAAAATTCCGTGAAACGTGGAAACGGAATATTCTTCTATTTTATCTTGTGACGTACGTAATTTCGCCTACGATATGTTAGATATCTCATTTATCAATACGTATACGCGTTTAGAAAATATATTAACCAGAAAAATTAGAAAATTAAAGCTTACTTCCATCTTACTTATTATTGCTATATCATTGCTATACTATATGCATAGTAAATAAATTAAGCTTCTCTGAACAAGTAGCGTTAAAAGATATTTTCAGTACTAACAAATTAACGATTTGCAAAAAAGAACGAACAAAAATAGCAGATGATAGATCGCGTGAAAGGTTTCTCGTATTGTTCGAAAAAACATGGAATGTAACAGCGATCGACTCTTTGCTATGACAGTACATGACCGATGTTATATTTACGAAGTTTTTTTCCCGGAAAAATTTTTACGATCTCACGAAAACCATTAACGCCTTTCAACGTTTTCTCGTGTATTTCCCTCCCAAAAATCCAAGGATTAATTTATACGAACGCATCTACACCCGGCATTGGATGTCTGCATTATATTTAATATTCGCGCCGATTCTGCCATTTTTTTTTTTCTTTTTTCTCTTTTTTTCGTTTACCGATGATACAGATTCGTACGTTTTATCGAATAAACGCGAGACACTAACCTTCCAGTATTTTTGGCAATCCCGTTGACGCCGTAGGGACGTGGAAGAATAATCTATCCGTCAGCTGGTCGTCATAGTAATCGGTGCTCGATGATGCTCACCACCACTAATTCACTGTCACAGAACGTATCACGGTAACGCCGGAATATGACATTGTTAACGATACTCGAACCCCCTATTCCGCGTTTCCACGAAGAACAAGATCGTTTATCACTACCACGAACCGTACCGGGGAAAATCGGAACGAAGGGCGAACACGACGACAAACTGCCCCACAAACGGAACACGAATGAAAACAAAAATTATACTATAATTCTACGCAGCTACTTACGTATAGCGCTTACAAGCGCTCGACGGTCGCTATACTAACTGCCGCTTCTTCGCTTGAATTTCGACTACCCCGACCGCCGCTGTCGTCACAGCCAATCACCGTCGACTTGCGCACCAACCGCCAGACTCCCCTCCACCAATCAACGCGCGAACCTGCCTCGTTCGAACTCCAAACGTTCTCGCGTTCGTTTTCGTGCGTTCCTGTCGACGTACTTTTTCTTCGTGCGTAACATTTTCGAACGTTATCAAAACGCGTAACGCGATCGATCGTTTCGTTTCGTAAAATCTATATCGGATTAATCGCGAGTGTTCGTGAAAGAAAACGTGTAAGTTACGCCACAGATTTCTAGTTTAAAGAGGTACGTTTTAAAAAATGATATTCTCGTGAAATATAAAAAATGCCTGTGTTTGCGCGCAATAACATAATCAATGAAACGATCTGACGGAGAGTAGCCGAGGATTAGATATGTAATCTCGTCTACCGGAATCCGAAAGGTACGTATGTCTCGAATATCTTCTTCGTGTAATTTATCGGAATGTATTATTTAAACGAACGCACTGTAATACGATAAGTACGAGTAATTTAAAGTATGGATAGTTCGTTCAACGCGTTAACGTTGTTATATACGTATACATGCTTAACTTTTAAGGAAAACATGTATTTAAGCGACGTTTAAGAAGAATGTATTAGATTCTTGCTTTTTCTTGACGTATTGACGATCGATCAGTGACGCGTACCGCGTAGTAGAAAACAAAATCTTTGGAAAGTTTTAAATTTTCGTCGTAAATGAAACGTACAACACAGATTTAATATCTAATACATTTTAATGTTTTATAATTTTGTAATTCCAAAATCTTGCATATTTATCATAGATTTAACATAATTTTTTATCGTATAAATATATATATATATATATCTACACTTTATAATAATGGCACTTACGAATATGAGATATACGATATATATATATATATATATATATCGACCAATCTACTTCTTACCGTTAAAGGACTTGCCAATCTTGCAACCATTTCAATGTCATTTTCAACCTTACCGATTCTGTAGAGCAATAGTCGAAATTAAAATTATAATGATAGATGATTATATTCTCGTCTATTCTACGTTTCCTTTGTACTTATTAATTGTTTCGATATCGATAGTTTAATTTGTGCAACAATTAGATCATCGGTTAGACGCAACTTCCTATAAAATATTAAATCTATGGTATAATTACGATATGTTTTCGTACTTGCAAATCTTTTTCATTACATACGAAAAGAGAAAGGAGGGAGGTAGAGAGAGAAAGATACTTGTTTTTGAAACAAATTATTGATCTAAACATCTTTCCAAGATCTATTGTTAATTGTATCAAATAAGTATCTAGTGACATCTGGTGGATTACTTCAGACTTGTTGCTGCAACTTTTCTTATCAAAATTGAATTTCTTCTATTACTACCAGTATTGCGGATTGAATTTAGTCGAAATTAGACGAGTATAATCAAACGAAAATACAATATATCTCGAAAAGAACTACATTTCATTTATTATACAAAAAATCAATAATTTGTACAAAAAGGTGTGCTTATGTTCTAAGCTGTTCGTAATGAAACGAACATTTATAAACAATCATTCTATAAAACTGAATAAGCAAGTATCGAACTCGTAACTTTAATCATAACATGACGGTTGTTACGAACTTCGAATGCATTGCATCCATAACGTACATCAATCAGCGACTTACTTTTTCCTAATCACGCACATCATTCACAAAACTATAGTAATTACAAACACACATTCCGTTATAATTCGCACATTATGTACGAAATCTATGTAACAACATATATTATGCATATTACTTCGTTTAAAGGAGGAAAGAATCGTAAGGTGGCACATCTCCCGAGGCACATTCTCACGAGATAATCGACAGAAATAGGAAAAATATGGTCGAGTTGAGTAAATTAATATGGACATATGTTCGATTTTGACGAACTGGAATATAAAAAACGTAGTTCCTTCTTAGCTCGAATAGCATTTTAGTTGTCCTTCCGACGAAGATCCCATCACCATTTGTACTTGTACTTTTTTCAATTTCACAGATTAAATCGTACGAAGATTGTTTGAAACAGGTTAAAAAACTTTGAGATTCTATATTTAACACTGCGAGTAATAAGAAGGAAAAACATTAAATTAATAACTAAAATAAGTGTATAGAATTTGCTAAATTGCTTTAGGATTACGATGATTGAGCTGCCAGCATTTCTTCTTGCTGTATTTTTCTGCGGTAGTTGTCCAAAGTAACTTGTATAGTCTTCTCAGAATATCGGCAGTTTTCGGCTCCACAGGTACATGTGAATGACTTGCATTTTATTATCCAGAATTTCTCTCCATAATCGAAGCTGAAGGCAAACAATTCCGTATTGGTCTTCGGTGATAAATAAATTACGTTAATGAAAATCGATGTTCAAGAATAACATGATCTTCGAAAATTCTTACAGTACACTGATAACACGTTTTCCTTCGTGGAATAAAATACACGTATAACGAAACTTACCATCTTCGAAATCAGCGAGAGAAAAGGAAAATAAAGTAATAAATATCGTACTCGATGTGTCAGTTTATCTATTTTAAGATATGCAAACAATATCAAGCTCACATGTTTCGAAAGAGACAAGCAGGACTTTGAGAATGAGTAAGGCGAAGAAACCAAAATTACCAGCGATGACGATTAGCCAACCAAAACCAAATCAGAAGTGGTTTTATTAACCAAAGGAAATAGCATGAAACGCTGTTTACTAATATATACATGTGTCGTGATTTTCACGTGCTAGTCGTTTCTTTTTTTTTAACATACCCGAGCTCTTCATCTGCCTCGATGTCACGATTCGCAAAAAATGCTATCCTAGGAAAATGCAAATCCTGATGCTCAACAAACACTCGCACTGGCAAGAGATTGGGTGCGCAAGAATGATTTATAAAGCGAGCAATATTTCCATACCGTCTCGCATCGATACAATATGTTTCTCCATCCTACACACGTACAGAATCTCTTGAGTTCAAGTATTCGATCCCTGTACAGATATAAAATGTTTCATACTTACTCTATTATCTAAATCGAATAAATAAGAATCGTCTTCTCGATGATCTGCTTCAGAATCCGAAATAATCTCGCCCACATATTCACATACATAGGAACCTTTCGGAATGTGCCGTAGCGTTTTAAGTCCCCATCCTTTACCTTTCGTACGAAATAATTGAAACCTTTGCGTTAATCCATGCTGAATAACGCGGTTATTGCACGTTACGCGATTACAATCACACGCTGGATTGCACTCAAACAACATTGGTGGATCTAGATAAATAATAAAACACCTAAACATTTATTCTACATATTAGAAACATTACATTTGAGCAGCATATTTAATATACCTGCATAATTAAATTCAGGAATCAATTTTCCTTCCTCGTCGTACCAACATCTTAAACTGATATTCCCACATAAACATTTCTCTGAACTACAATTATCTTCGCATCGGCAAGATTGTAAGGACGTTATCGTACGATCAACATTTATATTGCTAGTAAAGCAATTTTCAGTCACGTAGAGAAAATCTGTTGGCTTATCTTCGGAATCGTACCCATTGACACATTGTATCGGATTCGTTTCTTTACCACGTGAAATATCGCTATAAAAATAAATCATTAAAAGCATATCGTTAATATCGCTATTACTCTACTGAAGATGAACACATATTCATCCTGATAATTACTTGGTTAATATTTTGATTGTTTTTTCCCACATATGATCAGAAAGTTCATTGACTTTGGCATTTAATCTTAAAGCAGACATAGTATCACCGTCATTTGTACAGCAATTTAATGCGGTTTCCCCTGCAGCATTAACTTCTCCTATTTTAGCACCACGAGCTAATAAAAGAACACTAACCGCATACTGATCTTGTCTTGCAGCTATATGTCTGTAACGTCATTAAATATTGTACAAAAACTTGATTATTTCAACTATATAAGCATTAAAATACTTACAAAGGTGTGTCCCCATGAACGTTGACAGCGTTCACGTCACACCCTTCGTTAAGTAGCATTTCTGTAATTTCTGAACTTCCGCTAAAAGCACTCCAATGTAACGCTATATTTTGTTCCGCATCTCGAATTAAAGGATCGCATTTCTTATCCAACAAAAATCGCGCGACATCGGTATGACAAAACTCACAAGCCCAAATTAAACTAGTCCATCCACCATCGTCCACTGAATCTGACAGAACATAAGAAGTTATCGTTACACATAATATTAAACCAATTCAAACAATATAATAACACCACTTTGATAAAAATGTAATTACCTACTAATGTTCTTGGTGCTTTGCATTCTGTCAAAATTATTCTACAAACTTCTAAATGACCAGATTTAGCAGCCATGTGTAAAGCGGTCATACCATCTTCTCCTTTCAATGTAACGTCAGCACCTATCCTTATTAAGTATTTTACCACATCAGCTTTACCCTTACTAGCGGCTAACATCAAAGGTGTTAACTGATTTCTATCCATCAGGTCTAATTGAGCGCCAGCTTGTACCAAAACATGTACACAAGACAAGTGACCTTTATCCGCGGCTATGTGAAGACCAGTCCGATGAGCATAATCTCGGAATGTATGATTTGCATTGTATCCGCATGCTAAAACATTAGGAGTCATTACCAGCCATTCCTCATACTTTCAAAGCAGAAACGGTACATTAACGTACCCAAAACGTTAACCAGTTTTTCCAAATCTCCATTCTTTACGGATGTGTAAAGGCTCATGATAGTATAACGTTCTGGCCTTTCAGTATTAACAGATGGCTCAGGTATCTTAATAATATCCGCTTGAATTAGAGGACTAGGAGGACGCTCTGCCAACTTTGTGTTATCACCTTTCCCTGGTAAATTCATTTTTGCAGAAGGCAGTTTTGAGAACTTCTTTCGGGTCGGAATGAATACAGGTTTTCTTAAGCCACTCATGGTCACCATTACATCATATGCTGTAGTTTCATTCCCACAATGAGGACAAACACCCTTTTTATTTGGATAAATTTCACATTCACGATGATATTGATGACCATTAATACATTGTACAAACCTTCCTTGTGAACAAAACAGCCCACAAGAAGGACAACAATTATGTCTTAAAAGTCTTTCTTTGTGCACTCGACATAAAATGATAAAAGGAACACGTGTACTCGGCCTTCTCATTGCTACATCATTGCTATCAACTTCATTACAACAACCTACCAATCTATTATCAATCGAATCTATCGCAGTACAATATAATGGTGCTCCAGAACCAGTGATTGTCACATATAGTTGAGACCTTACTTGACATAAACATAACATTGATTGACCATATGTCTGAAAAATATAATGAAGCATGTATCTCTGGAATAAAAAATACTAATTGTACTATTTTACTATACTGTACTAACTTCGCTTATAATCGCTGTTGATTCCGGCTTCGCAGCTTGTCCTTCTGCGGGACTTGGACTTGGAACCATACTTCTCCTTGTTCTTTTAGCGGGTACTATGCCTTCTAGAGTTATATACAAAATAAACAAAATCGCTCCTTCTATGATAATTACGCGCATCAAGAAATTTTGAGATATTACCTTCAGGATAATCGTTGTTTTTGCCTGTTTCTGCAACTGATACAGATCCATCTAAAAAGATATAACAGAAATTATACTATGTAAAGTATAATAAAATCGTATATATTTGTATTTCTTTTTATACCTTCGAATGAATCTACTTTAGCTATTTTCCTCGCAGCTTGACTTCCTCTGGGCCTGCCCCTTTCTCGTTTGGGCCTACCAGCAGCTGGCTTTAAAAATGGCTTTTCAATATCTGCTAAAGATATGTCATCATTTGTGGAATTGCCAATTGAGTTCCCTAGCTTTGCTTGTGAGTCTGAGCTTTTTATCATAGGAGACAATTTCGGCATACCATCAAAGTCGGATGAAAAATTTTGTGACTCATCGAGCACTGTTTCATTTACAATATTTTCCGATATGGTAGAATTTCTAGAATATTCTAACGTTGAGTTTACCTCAGAAATAGTGATATTTCCATCTGAAATAGAAGACTCTATTTCCTGACGTATGTCAGGCGGTTTAGCTTGCAACTGTTTATTTTGATCTTTTCCTTGTATCACCTTCTTAGGTCTCCCTGGTTTGTTATATTTCCTTTGTTTTTTAAATTGTAAATTTTCTTCTGTATAATTAGACTTTTCTTTTCTTGCCATTGCACTTTCTAACACAGTACTCTTCAATGTTTCTTTACATAATCGTCGAGCTGAACGTTTAGGACCTGGAGGTTCTTCAGTGTGATCACTAAAAATGTCATAGAATGTTTACAAATATCATGCATAATATTTTACATATTTAGGATAAAGGAAAATAAGAAACCTAAGTGCTCTTAATCTAGGTCGTCCTGTTCTTCTTTTCCTAGTAACTGGGACTGTACTGTCGGCTTGATCCACTTTTTCTACAGGTTCTGTTGAAGTATCCGGTTCATCAGTCTTTGTTTTTTCATTAAGAATAGTATTTTTATTTTCTGTTATTACACTGGTATCTTCCTTTGGTGATTTTGATTCCTCTATATTTCCTTCTGGTTCTCTGTTCTTAGGTTGTTTGACCGGTTCTTCCGTTCTACCTTCCTCTGAATCTGATTTTTCAACAGTATCAGAATTTTCATCTGAATTCTCAATCTTGACAGAAACACCACCAATTTGATCACAATTTGCTAATTCATCAGGAACTAAAGTAAGGTTGGAAGAGCAACTTGATATCTTGGTCTTTTTACCGTGATCGGTATTTTCGTCAATTGTCCTGAATGTAAGGACAATACGCGGAATTCCGTTATCCTTCTTCAAAGTTTCCTGTTTCCCAGTATTTTCATCATCTTTATGATTTTCATCCGTCGACGTTGATTCCGCGGCATTCTGTTTCATTGGAACATCTTCCTCGTCCTTTTCTCCAGCAGTTTCTTTCTCATCTGGTGGCATTTCGTCAAGAGGCATCACCGGTTTTTCGATCTCCTTGTGATCTGACTTCTCTGATCGGTTAATTTCTGTACTTTTTACGGGACTCACATTTTTGTTAAATTCATTCGTCATACCCTCGAGGATCTGTTGGATACTGACCTTATCTTCGACCCTCTCGGCAGCCATATCATCCTCTTCGCCCCCTTCTTGACAACCCTCCATCGTGGCATCTTCCTTGCTCTTATTCTCCGACATAATAATAGATATTAACTGGAAGCTATGAATCCTTACACTTAAAACGCCACCTCATCATAAAATTCGATGGCCGATAAATTAATCGCTAAACGCTGAACGACTACCGAATCGTACTGCAACGTTGACGATGTCTTCCGCAAAGTGCAACTAGATACAACGGCAATGGAATGCCTTCTAAATCTCTTTCTGACTGAATACTATCACTGATATTATTATAAACACCATGAAAATATCTCTCCATACACTTTTCAATAGCTTGACTAATTACATTATCACAGAAACTATTTGTTCTAAAGATTTTTGGAGAAATATCTACACTACGCTAGCGTGCCCCGCGTAGACCTGGAGGCCATATTGATTACTCAGGGACGGGCCGATTCGAGCAAAGAATTTATTTTTAAAATGATCTTTGACCAAGCCCTTCTCGTACAAGATCATGTACTCTCTTATAATTTTCAAAAATTATATAATGTCTTCTTTATATTATATTACGCGTAAATAATGCAAATATACACGAATTACATGAAAAATGTACAGTATGCATATCTATATAGTGTACGATCATAAATCTATACACTTACACACTGAAAACAAAAAAGATAATGAATTCTTTGCTAATTCGTTAAATCAAAAGAATTTCATTAATAATTTAATAATTATTAATAAAGTAATAATTTCATTCTCCGCTGAGATTTATTTTCCATACAATTAAAAATTACAATCCAGAAGTGAAAATTAATATATTATTTATATACATGATTTCATATAAATGTCTTCATACCTAATAGTTTCATACCTTCAGAAAAAATTCATTATTCTGCATATTTACGCATATTCATTTACATACATGAAAGAAGCAAGATCGGTGTACATACAGATATCATTTCATTACTAATGAATTATATATTAAAATTCCTGATGTAAAATTGATCTTTCAGGTAAATATGTTAACGCGATTGCTTCGTAACTTCATTGACATTCGTAACAAAATAGAAAGTGAAATTATTGTAATTAAATGAAACCATTACAGTGCAATAATAACATCGCGCATGAGCGCCTGACGAAAAGAAATTGCTTAACGTTACGTGGCAGTACATGATAAAAATACATTGTAACTAATAAATGGCAGCGCCAATGCGAGATAGGTAATCATAGATGCTAGTGAATTACTCATGACCTATTCTGAAGTTTAATACAGGGTAAATGAAACGAGTCAATGGTATCGTATAAATATAAGTTTATTTACATTGCAACAGATCCTTTTGTCAAATAAGCGACAAAGGTGATTACGAGTGTAGATTGAACAAAGTTAATGAATAAATGTTAATTAAAAATAATAATTACAACGTACTAGCCCAAACACGCCTCTTATTTTAAATAATATACATCTGTTGAAACTCGTAGAATCTAGGAGACGTGAATATTTGTGCTTCCCTTACGGAGACGTCGTTAATATTTCTTATAATTTGGTTTTCACTCAATCGATCTAGTGATCGCTGTATGCGTTTGGTATTATTTTACAAACGATAATGAATGTGAAAAATGTCGCCATTGCTAAGTCGAGTTGCAGAGATACTGCAAGGCCGCCCGAGGAGGAGAGAATTGCTTTACATGTTTGGTTTCACATACTCTCGCTTGTTCCTCGATAAGAAAAGAAGCGTAAACGAAGAATGATAGGAACGGTTTACGCGTTCAGTACGATGCCGCATCTCCTAATAAAGATTTTCTTTTATCTTTTAGTTTTTTGTTTTTTTCTAATTTTTTTTATTTTTCGTCGCTCTTTTTTTTTTTTTTTTTTAGAAAAACGTCGAACATACTACATTTATTTATATCTTTACAAGCAATATAAAAAGTTGAGCATCGTATTGCATCAGTGATTGCATATCCTATATAAATACACGTCGATAAGAGAGTTATTGACAAAGTAGTTCAACGCGGTACGTTACAGCCACGGAAATCGTGCAAAAATGAATCCCAAAGACCGTCCTCTCGAATTTAGTAGTCTAACTTTTCTTTTCGTGCTTACGAGCAATATTCAATGTTCAATAATAACATTATACATAGTACGTATCCAAGTCCTTCTTTAAAATACGTACTAAATTAGAATTCACAATATCACCGAGTATTACAAACAACTATTTTTTGGTTTAGAACTGTTTTCAAGTACACTGTGCACAGGTCACTTGTGTGCACAACCATCGTTGTTGATTATAACACCGTTCTACGTGGTACATGTGATTAATTCAATTACTTTTATCGCATATGGCACCA